>OY796676.1:42996295-43123081 GCA_963680715.1 Tetragnatha montana | reverse complement strand
TTAGTGGGCTTTTCGCGCGAAAAGGCCCACTAAGCAGGGAGCCTCCTTGCTCTCGAACCCTGGTTGCTAGCGGGTCACTCAGAGATCCGGGGCTGGGGTTCTCGAGCGTTCCTCCCTGCTTAGTGGGCTTTTCGCGCGAAAAGGCCCACTAAGCAGGGAGCCTCCTTGCTCTCGAACCCTGGTTGCTAGCGGGTCACTCAGAGATCCGGGGCTGGGGTTCTCGAGCGTTCCTCCCTGCTTAGTGGGCTTTTCGCGCGAAAAGGCCCACTAAGCAGGGAGCCTCCTTGCTCTCGAACCCTGGTTGCTAGCGGGTCACTCAGAGATCCGGGGCTGGGGTTCTCGAGCGTTCCTCCCTGCTTAGTGGGCTTTTCGCGCGAAAAGGCCCACTAAGCAGGGAGCCTCCTTGCTCTCGAACCCTGGTTGCTAGCGGGTCACTCAGAGATCCGGGGCTGGGGTTCTCGAGCGTTCCTCCCTGCTTAGTGGGCTTTTCGCGCGAAAAGGCCCACTAAGCAGGGAGCCTCCTTGCTCTCGAACCCTGGTTGCTAGCGGGTCACTCAGAGATCCGGGGCTGGGGTTCTCGAGCGTTCCTCCCTGCTTAGTGGGCTTTTCGCGCGAAAAGGCCCACTAAGCAGGGAGCCTCCTTGCTCTCGAACCCTGGTTGCTAGCGGGTCACTCAGAGATCCGGGGCTGGGGTTCTCGAGCGTTCCTCCCTGCTTAGTGGGCTTTTCGCGCGAAAAGGCCCACTAAGCAGGGAGCCTCCTTGCTCTCGAACCCTGGTTGCTAGCGGGTCACTCAGAGATCCGGGGCTGGGGTTCTCGAGCGTTCCTCCCTGCTTAGTGGGGCTTTTCGCGCGAAAAGGCCCACTAAGCAGGGAGCCTCCTTGCTCTCGAACCCTGGTTGCTAGCGGGTCACTCAGAGATCCGGGGCTGGGGTTCTCGAGCGTTCCTCCCTGCTTAGTGGGCTTTTCGCGCGAAAAGGCCCACTAAGCAGGGAGCCTCCTTGCTCTCGAACCCTGGTTGCTAGCGGGTCACTCAGAGATCCGGGGCTGGGGTTCTCGAGCGTTCCTCCCTGCTTAGTGGGCTTTTCGCGCGAAAAGGCCCACTAAGCAGGGAGCCTCCTTGCTCTCGAACCCTGGTTGCTAGCGGGTCACTCAGAGATCCGGGGCTGGGGTTCTCGAGCGTTCCTCCCTGCTTAGTGGGCTTTTCGCGCGAAAAGGCCCACTAAGCAGGGAGCCTCCTTGCTCTCGAACCCTGGTTGCTAGCGGGTCACTCAGAGATCCGGGGCTGGGGTTCTCGAGCGTTCCTCCCTGCTTAGTGGGCTTTTCGCGCGAAAAGGCCCACTAAGCAGGGAGCCTCCTTGCTCTCGAACCCTGGTTGCTAGCGGGTCACTCAGAGATCCGGGGCTGGGGTTCTCGAGCGTTCCTCCCTGCTTAGTGGGCTTTTCGCGCGAAAAGGCCCACTAAGCAGGGAGCCTCCTTGCTCTCGAACCCTGGTTGCTAGCGGGTCACTCAGAGATCCGGGGCTGGGGTTCTCGAGCGTTCCTCCCTGCTTAGTGGGCTTTTCGCGCGAAAAGGCCCACTAAGCAGGGAGCCTCCTTGCTCTCGAACCCTGGTTGCTAGCGGGTCACTCAGAGATCCGGGGCTGGGGTTCTCGAGCGTTCCTCCCTGCTTAGTGGGCTTTTCGCGCGAAAAGGCCCACTAAGCAGGGAGCCTCCTTGCTCTCGAACCCTGGTTGCTAGCGGGTCACTCAGAGATCCGGGGCTGGGGTTCTCGAGCGTTCCTCCCTGCTTAGTGGGCTTTTCGCGCGAAAAGGCCCACTAAGCAGGGAGCCTCCTTGCTCTCGAACCCTGGTTGCTAGCGGGTCACTCAGAGATCCGGGGCTGGGGTTCTCGAGCGTTCCTCCCTGCTTAGTGGGCTTTTCGCGCGAAAAGGCCCACTAAGCAGGGAGCCTCCTTGCTCTCGAACCCTGGTTGCTAGCGGGTCACTCAGAGATCCGGGGCTGGGGTTCTCGAGCGTTCCTCCCTGCTTAGTGGGCTTTTCGCGCGAAAAGGCCCACTAAGCAGGGAGCCTCCTTGCTCTCGAACCCTGGTTGCTAGCGGGTCACTCAGAGATCCGGGGCTGGGGTTCTCGAGCGTTCCTCCCTGCTTAGTGGGCTTTTCGCGCGAAAAGGCCCACTAAGCAGGGAGCCTCCTTGCTCTCGAACCCTGGTTGCTAGCGGGTCACTCAGAGATCCGGGGCTGGGGTTCTCGAGCGTTCCTCCCTGCTTAGTGGGCTTTTCGCGCGAAAAGGCCCACTAAGCAGGGAGCCTCCTTGCTCTCGAACCCTGGTTGCTAGCGGGTCACTCAGAGATCCGGGGCTGGGGTTCTCGAGCGTTCCTCCCTGCTTAGTGGGCTTTTCGCGCGAAAAGGCCCACTAAGCAGGGAGCCTCCTTGCTCTCGAACCCTGGTTGCTAGCGGGTCACTCAGAGATCCGGGGCTGGGGTTCTCGAGCGTTCCTCCCTGCTTAGTGGGCTTTTCGCGCGAAAAGGCCCACTAAGCAGGGAGCCTCCTTGCTCTCGAACCCTGGTTGCTAGCGGGTCACTCAGAGATCCGGGGCTGGGGTTCTCGAGCGTTCCTCCCTGCTTAGTGGGCTTTTCGCGCGAAAAGGCCCACTAAGCAGGGAGCCTCCTTGCTCTCGAACCCTGGTTGCTAGCGGGTCACTCAGAGATCCGGGGCTGGGGTTCTCGAGCGTTCCTCCCTGCTTAGTGGGCTTTTCGCGCGAAAAGGCCCACTAAGCAGGGAGCCTCCTTGCTCTCGAACCCTGGTTGCTAGCGGGTCACTCAGAGATCCGGGGCTGGGGTTCTCGAGCGTTCCTCCCTGCTTAGTGGGCTTTTCGCGCGAAAAGGCCCACTAAGCAGGGAGCCTCCTTGCTCTCGAACCCTGGTTGCTAGCGGGTCACTCAGAGATCCGGGGCTGGGGTTCTCGAGCGTTCCTCCCTGCTTAGTGGGCTTTTCGCGCGAAAAGGCCCACTAAGCAGGGAGCCTCCTTGCTCTCGAACCCTGGTTGCTAGCGGGTCACTCAGAGATCCGGGGCTGGGGTTCTCGAGCGTTCCTCCCTGCTTAGTGGGCTTTTCGCGCGAAAAGGCCCACTAAGCAGGGAGCCTCCTTGCTCTCGAACCCTGGTTGCTAGCGGGTCACTCAGAGATCCGGGGCTGGGGTTCTCGAGCGTTCCTCCCTGCTTAGTGGGCTTTTCGCGCGAAAAGGCCCACTAAGCAGGGAGCCTCCTTGCTCTCGAACCCTGGTTGCTAGCGGGTCACTCAGAGATCCGGGGCTGGGGTTCTCGAGCGTTCCTCCCTGCTTAGTGGGCTTTTCGCGCGAAAAGGCCCACTAAGCAGGGAGCCTCCTTGCTCTCGAACCCTGGTTGCTAGCGGGTCACTCAGAGATCCGGGGCTGGGGTTCTCGAGCGTTCCTCCCTGCTTAGTGGGCTTTTCGCGCGAAAAGGCCCACTAAGCAGGGAGCCTCCTTGCTCTCGAACCCTGGTTGCTAGCGGGTCACTCAGAGATCCGGGGCTGGGGTTCTCGAGCGTTCCTCCCTGCTTAGTGGGCTTTTCGCGCGAAAAGGCCCACTAAGCAGGGAGCCTCCTTGCTCTCGAACCCTGGTTGCTAGCGGGTCACTCAGAGATCCGGGGCTGGGGTTCTCGAGCGTTCCTCCCTGCTTAGTGGGCTTTTCGCGCGAAAAGGCCCACTAAGCAGGGAGCCTCCTTGCTCTCGAACCCTGGTTGCTAGCGGGTCACTCAGAGATCCGGGGCTGGGGTTCTCGAGCGTTCCTCCCTGCTTAGTGGGCTTTTCGCGCGAAAAGGCCCACTAAGCAGGGAGCCTCCTTGCTCTCGAACCCTGGTTGCTAGCGGGTCACTCAGAGATCCGGGGCTGGGGTTCTCGAGCGTTCCTCCCTGCTTAGTGGGCTTTTCGCGCGAAAAGGCCCACTAAGCAGGGAGCCTCCTTGCTCTCGAACCCTGGTTGCTAGCGGGTCACTCAGAGATCCGGGGCTGGGGTTCTCGAGCGTTCCTCCCTGCTTAGTGGGCTTTTCGCGCGAAAAGGCCCACTAAGCAGGGAGCCTCCTTGCTCTCGAACCCTGGTTGCTAGCGGGTCACTCAGAGATCCGGGGCTGGGGTTCTCGAGCGTTCCTCCCTGCTTAGTGGGCTTTTCGCGCGAAAAGGCCCACTAAGCAGGGAGCCTCCTTGCTCTCGAACCCTGGTTGCTAGCGGGTCACTCAGAGATCCGGGGCTGGGGTTCTCGAGCGTTCCTCCCTGCTTAGTGGGCTTTTCGCGCGAAAAGGCCCACTAAGCAGGGAGCCTCCTTGCTCTCGAACCCTGGTTGCTAGCGGGTCACTCAGAGATCCGGGGCTGGGGTTCTCGAGCGTTCCTCCCTGCTTAGTGGGCTTTTCGCGCGAAAAGGCCCACTAAGCAGGGAGCCTCCTTGCTCTCGAACCCTGGTTGCTAGCGGGTCACTCAGAGATCCGGGGCTGGGGTTCTCGAGCGTTCCTCCCTGCTTAGTGGGCTTTTCGCGCGAAAAGGCCCACTAAGCAGGGAGCCTCCTTGCTCTCGAACCCTGGTTGCTAGCGGGTCACTCAGAGATCCGGGGCTGGGGTTCTCGAGCGTTCCTCCCTGCTTAGTGGGCTTTTCGCGCGAAAAGGCCCACTAAGCAGGGAGCCTCCTTGCTCTCGAACCCTGGTTGCTAGCGGGTCACTCAGAGATCCGGGGCTGGGGTTCTCGAGCGTTCCTCCCTGCTTAGTGGGCTTTTCGCGCGAAAAGGCCCACTAAGCAGGGAGCCTCCTTGCTCTCGAACCCTGGTTGCTAGCGGGTCACTCAGAGATCCGGGGCTGGGGTTCTCGAGCGTTCCTCCCTGCTTAGTGGGCTTTTCGCGCGAAAAGGCCCACTAAGCAGGGAGCCTCCTTGCTCTCGAACCCTGGTTGCTAGCGGGTCACTCAGAGATCCGGGGCTGGGGTTCTCGAGCGTTCCTCCCTGCTTAGTGGGCTTTTCGCGCGAAAAGGCCCACTAAGCAGGGAGCCTCCTTGCTCTCGAACCCTGGTTGCTAGCGGGTCACTCAGAGATCCGGGGCTGGGGTTCTCGAGCGTTCCTCCCTGCTTAGTGGGCTTTTCGCGCGAAAAGGCCCACTAAGCAGGGAGCCTCCTTGCTAACCCCCCTGGTTGCTAGCGGGTCACTCAGAGATCCGGGGCTGGGGTTCTCGAGCGTTCCTCCCTGCTTAGTGGGCTTTTCGCGCGAAAAGGCCACTAAGCAGGGAGCCTCCTTGCTCTCGAACCCTGGTTGCTAGCGGGTCACTCAGAGATCCGGGGCTGGGGTTCTCGAGCGTTCCTCCCTGCTTAGTGGGCTTTTCGCGCGAAAAGGCCCACTAAGCAGGGAGCCTCCTTGCTCTCGAACCCTGGTTGCTAGCGGGTCACTCAGAAGATGGCCGGCTGGGGGTTCTCGAGCGTTCCTCCCTGCTTAGTGGGCTTTTCGCGCGAAAAGGCCCACTAAGCAGGGAGCCTCCTTGCTCTCGAACCCTGGTTGCTAGCGGGTCACTCAGAGATCCGGGGCTGGGGTTCTCGAGCGTTCCTCCCTGCTTAGTGGGCTTTTCGCGCGAAAAGGCCCACTAAGCAGGGAGCCTCCTTGCTCTCGAACCCTGGTTGCTAGCGGGTCACTCAGAGATCCGGGGCTGGGGTTCTCGAGCGTTCCTCCCTGCTTAGTGGGCTTTTCGCGCGAAAAGGCCCACTAAGCAGGGAGCCTCCTTGCTCTCGAACCCTGGTTGCTAGCGGGTCACTCAGAGATCCGGGGCTGGGGTTCTCGAGCGTTCCTCCCTGCTTAGTGGGCTTTTCGCGCGAAAAGGCCCACTAAGCAGGGAGCCTCCTTGCTCTCGAACCCTGGTTGCTAGCGGGTCACTCAGAGATCCGGGGCTGGGGTTCTCGAGCGTTCCTCCCTGCTTAGTGGGCTTTTCGCGCGAAAAGGCCCACTAAGCAGGGAGCCTCCTTGCTCTCGAACCCTGGTTGCTAGCGGGTCACTCAGAGATCCGGGGCTGGGGTTCTCGAGCGTTCCTCCCTGCTTAGTGGGCTTTTCGCGCGAAAAGGCCCACTAAGCAGGGAGCCTCCTTGCTCTCGAACCCTGGTTGCTAGCGGGTCACTCAGAGATCCGGGGCTGGGGTTCTCGAGCGTTCCTCCCTGCTTAGTGGGCTTTTCGCGCGAAAAGGCCCACTAAGCAGGGAGCCTCCTTGCTCTCGAACCCTGGTTGCTAGCGGGTCACTCAGAGATCCGGGGCTGGGGTTCTCGAGCGTTCCTCCCTGCTTAGTGGGCTTTTCGCGCGAAAAGGCCCACTAAGCAGGGAGCCTCCTTGCTCTCGAACCCTGGTTGCTAGCGGGTCACTCAGAGATCCGGGGCTGGGGTTCTCGAGCGTTCCTCCCTGCTTAGTGGGCTTTTCGCGCGAAAAGGCCCACTAAGCAGGGAGCCTCCTTGCTCTCGAACCCTGGTTGCTAGCGGGTCACTCAGAGATCCGGGGCTGGGGTTCTCGAGCGTTCCTCCCTGCTTAGTGGGCTTTTCGCGCGAAAAGGCCCACTAAGCAGGGAGCCTCCTTGCTCTCGAACCCTGGTTGCTAGCGGGTCACTCAGAGATCCGGGGCTGGGGTTCTCGAGCGTTCCTCCCTGCTTAGTGGGCTTTTCGCGCGAAAAGGCCCACTAAGCAGGGAGCCTCCTTGCTCTCGAACCCTGGTTGCTAGCGGGTCACTCAGAGATCCGGGGCTGGGGTTCTCGAGCGTTCCTCCCTGCTTAGTGGGCTTTTCGCGCGAAAAGGCCCACTAAGCAGGGAGCCTCCTTGCTCTCGAACCCTGGTTGCTAGCGGGTCACTCAGAGATCCGGGGCTGGGGTTCTCGAGCGTTCCTCCCTGCTTAGTGGGCTTTTCGCGCGAAAAGGCCCACTAAGCAGGGAGCCTCCTTGCTCTCGAACCCTGGTTGCTAGCGGGTCACTCAGAGATCCGGGGCTGGGGTTCTCGAGCGTTCCTCCCTGCTTAGTGGGCTTTTCGCGCGAAAAGGCCCACTAAGCAGGGAGCCTCCTTGCTCTCGAACCCTGGTTGCTAGCGGGTCACTCAGAGATCCGGGGCTGGGGTTCTCGAGCGTTCCTCCCTGCTTAGTGGGCTTTTCGCGCGAAAAGGCCCACTAAGCAGGGAGCCTCCTTGCTCTCGAACCCTGGTTGCTAGCGGGTCACTCAGAGATCCGGGGCTGGGGTTCTCGAGCGTTCCTCCCTGCTTAGTGGGCTTTTCGCGCGAAAAGGCCCACTAAGCAGGGAGCCTCCTTGCTCTCGAACCCTGGTTGCTAGCGGGTCACTCAGAGATCCGGGGCTGGGGTTCTCGAGCGTTCCTCCCTGCTTAGTGGGCTTTTCGCGCGAAAAGGCCCACTAAGCAGGGAGCCTCCTTGCTCTCGAACCCTGGTTGCTAGCGGGTCACTCAGAGATCCGGGGCTGGGGTTCTCGAGCGTTCCTCCCTGCTTAGTGGGCTTTTCGCGCGAAAAGGCCCACTAAGCAGGGAGCCTCCTTGCTCTCGAACCCTGGTTGCTAGCGGGTCACTCAGAGATCCGGGGCTGGGGTTCTCGAGCGTTCCTCCCTGCTTAGTGGGCTTTTCGCGCGAAAAGGCCCACTAAGCAGGGAGCCTCCTTGCTCTCGAACCCTGGTTGCTAGCGGGTCACTCAGAGATCCGGGGCTGGGGTTCTCGAGCGTTCCTCCCTGCTTAGTGGGCTTTTCGCGCGAAAAGGCCCACTAAGCAGGGAGCCTCCTTGCTCTCGAACCCTGGTTGCTAGCGGGTCACTCAGAGATCCGGGGCTGGGGTTCTCGAGCGTTCCTCCCTGCTTAGTGGGCTTTTCGCGCGAAAAGGCCCACTAAGCAGGGAGCCTCCTTGCTCTCGAACCCTGGTTGCTAGCGGGTCACTCAGAGATCCGGGGCTGGGGTTCTCGAGCGTTCCTCCCTGCTTAGTGGGCTTTTCGCGCGAAAAGGCCCACTAAGCAGGGAGCCTCCTTGCTCTCGAACCCTGGTTGCTAGCGGGTCACTCAGAGATCCGGGGCTGGGGTTCTCGAGCGTTCCTCCCTGCTTAGTGGGCTTTTCGCGCGAAAAGGCCCACTAAGCAGGGAGCCTCCTTGCTCTCGAACCCTGGTTGCTAGCGGGTCACTCAGAGATCCGGGGCTGGGGTTCTCGAGCGTTCCTCCCTGCTTAGTGGGCTTTTCGCGCGAAAAGGCCCACTAAGCAGGGAGCCTCCTTGCTCTCGAACCCTGGTTGCTAGCGGGTCACTCAGAGATCCGGGGCTGGGGTTCTCGAGCGTTCCTCCCTGCTTAGTGGGCTTTTCGCGCGAAAAGGCCCACTAAGCAGGGAGCCTCCTTGCTCTCGAACCCTGGTTGCTAGCGGGTCACTCAGAGATCCGGGGCTGGGGTTCTCGAGCGTTCCTCCCTGCTTAGTGGGCTTTTCGCGCGAAAAGGCCCACTAAGCAGGGAGCCTCCTTGCTCTCGAACCCTGGTTGCTAGCGGGTCACTCAGAGATCCGGGGCTGGGGTTCTCGAGCGTTCCTCCCTGCTTAGTGGGCTTTTCGCGCGAAAAGGCCCACTAAGCAGGGAGCCTCCTTGCTCTCGAACCCTGGTTGCTAGCGGGTCACTCAGAGATCCGGGGCTGGGGTTCTCGAGCGTTCCTCCCTGCTTAGTGGGCTTTTCGCGCGAAAAGGCCCACTAAGCAGGGAGCCTCCTTGCTCTCGAACCCTGGTTGCTAGCGGGTCACTCAGAGATCCGGGGCTGGGGTTCTCGAGCGTTCCTCCCTGCTTAGTGGGCTTTTCGCGCGAAAAGGCCCACTAAGCAGGGAGCCTCCTTGCTCTCGAACCCTGGTTGCTAGCGGGTCACTCAGAGATCCGGGGCTGGGGTTCTCGAGCGTTCCTCCCTGCTTAGTGGGCTTTTCGCGCGAAAAGGCCCACTAAGCAGGGAGCCTCCTTGCTCTCGAACCCTGGTTGCTAGCGGGTCACTCAGAGATCCGGGGCTGGGGTTCTCGAGCGTTCCTCCCTGCTTAGTGGGCTTTTCGCGCGAAAAGGCCCACTAAGCAGGGAGCCTCCTTGCTCTCGAACCCTGGTTGCTAGCGGGTCACTCAGAGATCCGGGGCTGGGGTTCTCGAGCGTTCCTCCCTGCTTAGTGGGCTTTTCGCGCGAAAAGGCCCACTAAGCAGGGAGCCTCCTTGCTCTCGAACCCTGGTTGCTAGCGGGTCACTCAGAGATCCGGGGCTGGGGTTCTCGAGCGTTCCTCCCTGCTTAGTGGGCTTTTCGCGCGAAAAGGCCCACTAAGCAGGGAGCCTCCTTGCTCTCGAACCCTGGTTGCTAGCGGGTCACTCAGAGATCCGGGGCTGGGGTTCTCGAGCGTTCCTCCCTGCTTAGTGGGCTTTTCGCGCGAAAAGGCCCACTAAGCAGGGAGCCTCCTTGCTCTCGAACCCTGGTTGCTAGCGGGTCACTCAGAGATCCGGGGCTGGGGTTCTCGAGCGTTCCTCCCTGCTTAGTGGGCTTTTCGCGCGAAAAGGCCCACTAAGCAGGGAGCCTCCTTGCTCTCGAACCCTGGTTGCTAGCGGGTCACTCAGAGATCCGGGGCTGGGGTTCTCGAGCGTTCCTCCCTGCTTAGTGGGCTTTTCGCGCGAAAAGGCCCACTAAGCAGGGAGCCTCCTTGCTCTCGAACCCTGGTTGCTAGCGGGTCACTCAGAGATCCGGGGCTGGGGTTCTCGAGCGTTCCTCCCTGCTTAGTGGGCTTTTCGCGCGAAAAGGCCCACTAAGCAGGGAGCCTCCTTGCTCTCGAACCCTGGTTGCTAGCGGGTCACTCAGAGATCCGGGGCTGGGGTTCTCGAGCGTTCCTCCCTGCTTAGTGGGCTTTTCGCGCGAAAAGGCCCACTAAGCAGGGAGCCTCCTTGCTCTCGAACCCTGGTTGCTAGCGGGTCACTCAGAGATCCGGGGCTGGGGTTCTCGAGCGTTCCTCCCTGCTTAGTGGGCTTTTCGCGCGAAAAGGCCCACTAAGCAGGGAGCCTCCTTGCTCTCGAACCCTGGTTGCTAGCGGGTCACTCAGAGATCCGGGGCTGGGGTTCTCGAGCGTTCCTCCCTGCTTAGTGGGCTTTTCGCGCGAAAAGGCCCACTAAGCAGGGAGCCTCCTTGCTCTCGAACCCTGGTTGCTAGCGGGTCACTCAGAGATCCGGGGCTGGGGTTCTCGAGCGTTCCTCCCTGCTTAGTGGGCTTTTCGCGCGAAAAGGCCCACTAAGCAGGGAGCCTCCTTGCTCTCGAACCCTGGTTGCTAGCGGGTCACTCAGAGATCCGGGGCTGGGGTTCTCGAGCGTTCCTCCCTGCTTAGTGGGCTTTTCGCGCGAAAAGGCCCACTAAGCAGGGAGCCTCCTTGCTCTCGAACCCTGGTTGCTAGCGGGTCACTCAGAGATCCGGGGCTGGGGTTCTCGAGCGTTCCTCCCTGCTTAGTGGGCTTTTCGCGCGAAAAGGCCCACTAAGCAGGGAGCCTCCTTGCTCTCGAACCCTGGTTGCTAGCGGGTCACTCAGAGATCCGGGGCTGGGGTTCTCGAGCGTTCCTCCCTGCTTAGTGGGCTTTTCGCCCGAAAAGGGAGGATTAGAGGAGTGTAACGGGAGATGACGTCACCTATTGATAGACTATATAAGCTTGTGTTAGTTACTGTTAGTTGTGAATGAATAACGGATGGAAGTTATGCTGTGACTTCTCCCTCACGGTTTTTGTCAATATGATTTATAAGCGGAATGCTTTGATTAATTACCTTATGTTTTTATAAGTTTACTATTAATAAATTTAGCACTGCCTTTTTTCCACTGCGCCCTTTTCTTGTTGTTATTTCAAGAAGGGTTATGGGCCCCAGTGCCCTTGCAGTGCTGACTCTTGCAGTATGCTACTAGCTGGACTTTTGAAGTACGTTGTTCTCGTTGTGATTGCTGAGTCTTCTAAAAGGGGGCCGGTATAAAAATGGACGCCGCCCATATTCCTGTTCTCACACCAACCAACTGGTCTACGTGGAAGACTGACATGAAAGTGCTGTTGATGCACTGGGGTTGTTGGAACTTTATAGAAGATCCTGCTGATAGCAAAACGACAGAAGTTGAGGAAGATTCCGAGGACAAACCTACCAGGAGGGAGCTGGCAGACCTACAACTTAGAAAGGACAGAGCTTTCACTTTCATTTATCAAGGGGTTCGAGCTGACCTGAGAAGCCTGTTGTCCGGAATAACTGATGAAAAGGAAGCGTGGACAATTCTAAAAGATCATTTTGAACCTTCCACAAGAGCTCGTGTCATCCACCTTCTAGATGAGTTTTTTCTGACGAAGTATCATCACGGAGAGGACATTGGTCTTTATATCAGCCGTGTCAAGGAAGTCGCTAGCCGTCTAAAAGAGGCTGGTCACGAGTTGGAGTCTCTCTACGTCGGGTTTCAACTAATTCGATTCCTGCCGTCTGAGTTTCAACCCACTGTTCAAATTATCTATAGATGGACAGACCAGGACTTTGTGCCACTAAAAATTGAGGCGAAACTGATTCTGGAGCAGAACAGGCTTAACCTTATGAAGCAAGATTTGGACAAAACCGAGACTGCTTACTACAGTAGGCCGGACTCTGAACTGTCAGGTAAAACTTTCCAGTGTCTAAACCAACAGTCTAAAAAGGACTCAGGACTAGATAAAAGAACTTTAAAGACTAAAAATAGAAATATAGGTCCATGTTATGTTTGTAATGAATATGGTCACCTTATGAATAATTGTAATAACAGACCTAAATATCGTAGTAAACGTAATACCCGCTTCAAAAATGATTATAATGAAGCAGTAGGGAATTTAGTAGAATTGGAAGCTAATTCTAGTTCTGAAGTAGATGGTTCTAGTTGGGTTTTTGATACCGCCGCAACGTCTCATTTTTGCAATAACAGAGATTTGTATTATGACTTTAAGCCTGTAAATAATCTTCAGATGACTTTGGCGGCTGGTACTGAAAGTAGTAAAATTGAAGGTACTGGAACTATTTGTTTCTTAGTTCGCTTGGGTAATGGTTATTCTAAAAAAACTCTTGAAAATGTTCTGTATAATCCCAACTTAAGGCGTAATTTGATTTCGGGATCTAAGATGGAAATGAGAGGGTCACATTTAGTAGGATCAAATGGGAAGTTCTGGGTTTACGATGCAAAATGGAATAAATTGTTTTTTGCTAAAAGAAGGGATAACCTGTATTTCTTAAAGCCTACTAAGTATTTAAAGAAACCCTGTGAGTTTAAAGAAACTTCTGACTTGAGAAGTAATGTTGCCTTTAGTACGAATTCTCAAGATAGTGTGTTGTGGCACGAACGATTTTGTCACATAAATCAGAGGTATTTGGTTAATACTGTTAAAAACGAGTGTGTAAGGCCGGCCGCTAGTTGAAGCGCGGGAAGGGTGCGCGAGGCAGAGAGACTCACGATCACGTGATCATTTGATTATCACTTCACCCTGCCTCACGGAGATATGTTCGCTAGTTGGGTCGCAGGCATTCTGTAGCGCATGCGCCGTGCGCTTTCCGACAATTCGCTATGCCGCCATATTGTTCCGCGATTCGAATCTATGCGGATTGCTTTTACACTTTTTGTGGTTCATTAGTTCCACAAACACTAGAACAATTACTTATTATCAAAAATAGTCTTCTCTCAATATATTGTGAAGGTAAAGTAATAGAAATCTAGTGTGCAATATATAATTATTTGCAAGTGTATGTTTCTGGCGCCACATGTCGTACATGCTTACAAGTAATTATACACTGACAATAACTTTCGTATTACATTAATGTCTGAATATTGTTTTTTGATAATTTAGTAACTGTTTTGGTGTTTGTGGAACTATTTAAATTCCCCGTTTGCGATTTTCCGTACCTTTCTCGTTTCTTCTATGTGTTTTGTCTTTCTAAATATGGCCCCAAATTCACAGTAAATTAAGGATAAAATCTGCTCATTCTAATTTTTTTTGTTGAATTTGGCCGATTTAAAATATTAATAATTTTTTATTGTGCTTTAAACAGTTTGTGTGACATTTCCCGAGATGAGAAATGATAAAAAAAGCTTAATTTTCTAAGGCTTATTATAATAGATAATTGTAAAAAACAATTCTTACAGCATAGGGCATTAAGGTATCCCATCTTTCTCTACTATCAAATAGATCACTATCACGACTTATAACCTGCAATTCCATTAAATAACTTAAAATTTTCAACCTGAATTAAGATAAAAAAGAAGTTATAAAACCAAGATGAAAATATTATATTATATTATAGCTGAATATATATTATTAATATTATTAAGCCATTTTAATAAAAATAAACTCTGAAAGCTAAATAAATTTAACCGTCCCCCGAAATATTTGGAGCGTCCCCTCAAAATATGGTGTTTTAGGTTCAAATAATGTTAAAAATATGAAAAAGAAGATGCGAGTAGCCCCAAAATATTTTGCAATTAATAACTCTACTTTATCCATTCTGGAGCAAAATATAAAAAAAAAAAAAAAAAAAAAAAAAAACCAATGGAAATGACAACCACGCCGAAGTAAATCCCACGCCGCTCACTGCAGTCACCCGTTGAAAACTGCCCTTCAATGACTGAGTATGGTGAGTCACGGCTCCTGCTTGAACGCCTGCGCCTCAACTAGCGGCCGGCCTAAAAGGGTTTCCAGGGTTAAGTTTACTAACAGAAAACTGTTTAGTCTGTAAAATAGCCACAGCTAAGAGAATTTCTTTTGAACCCTTAAATTCTGTACGATCAAAAAGGCCGCTTGAGTTGATACACATGGATGTGTGTGGCCCAATGCCTGAAGTTTCAGTTGAAGGGTTCAGGTATTTTCTTACTGTAACAGATGATTTTTCAAGAAAAGTCACAGTATTTCCAATTAAAAACAAATCTGATGTAGTCGGTTGCTTTAAAAGGTTTCAAACCAGAGCAGAAAGATTTTTGGGGAAGAAAATCTTGTCAGTGAGAAGTGATAACGGGTTAGAGTTTTGCAATCGGGAGTTTAGAGAATTATTCGAAAAACTGGGAATAAGGCATGAGTATACTAACACGTTTACTCCAGAGCAAAATGGGGTTAGTGAGCGATATAATTTGACCGCCATGAATGGGGTAAGATCGTTAATAGAATCTAGTGGTGTTTGGTGTTTCTAATGAGTTTTGGAATGAAGCCTTATTGTGCTTCACGTACGTTTGGAACCGAGTGTGCCATAAAGGGTTCCAAAAGACACCTTTTGAATTATACTGTAAAAGGAAGCCTTCGGTGTCACACTTTAAGACTTTTGGCTGTTTAGCCTATGTGGGTGTTCCCAAGCAAAAACGTAGCAAATTAGATATGAAAGCTCAGTTCTTGATGAAGGTCTTTTTGATTTCAAGAGCAAAAACGATAAATCAGAAAGGGTCTCAGAATTGTTAGGGACTAAGGAAGAGGCAAATTTAACTGAAGTTAGAATACCTAATAGTTACAACGCAGCAATTCGATCACCTAATGCATCTAATTGGAAAGAGGCTATGAATAAAGAAATTAGTGTCATGAAAGATCGAAATTTGTGGAAAGTGGTAGATCCCCCTAAAGATGCAAAAATCCTGGGTAGTAGGTGGGTTTATAATATAAAATATAATGATAAAAATGAACCTGTACGTTATAAAGCTAGACTTGTGGCTCAGGGATTTTGCCAAGTTAAGGGTGAGTCTTATGAAGAGGTATTTAGTCCAGTTATTAATTTCACATTAATAAGAGTGTTCTATACTATTCTTGTTTCTTTGTGTAAATGGTTTCATGTTCAATTAGATGTTGATAGTGCATACTTATATGCTGATATAGATGATAAAATTTACATGAAACAGCCCCTAAGGGTTTTGAAATAGGAACTGAAATGGTATGCCTACTTCAGAAGGCAATTTATGGATTGCACCAAAGTAGCAGATTATGGTATTTTGAGGTAGATGATATATTGTTGGACTTGAGATTTGAAAAACTCAAATGGTGCAACTGTGTGTATACTTTAAATTCTAGTGTTCTATTGCTTTTGTATGTAGATGATATTGTAGTATTTGGAAAAACAAAAGCTGATATTGATCATGTGATAAGTATGTTAAAATGCAAACTTGATTCAAAAGTTATGGGAAAAACCCGTAAGTTATTAGGGATTGAATTTCTTGAAAAGGATGGTAAATTATTTATTCATCAAAAGAGTTACATTGATAAAATTTGTAAAATGTACGATGACTTTAAGTATCCTATTACTTCACTCCCAATGGCGAAGGGCTGTATCTTGTCTAAACTGGAGGAGCCTAAAACTGGTGAGGAACTGGAGGAAATGTCCAGAATTCCCTTTAGAAATTTATTGGGAAGCTTAGCGTTTATAGCCAACAGGACAAGGCCGGATATAGTTTTTTCAGTCAACTTATTATCACAGTTTCAGGCAAATCCAGGCCTCCGCCATTGGCATTGTTTGTTAAAAGTGTTGGGTTATTTGAAAGGGACTAAGAATCTCAAACTGAACTTGTCTAACATTGAGTCCATCAAGTTAAACTGTTTCGCAGACGCAGTCTTCGCTGCAAACAGAGACGACAGAGTCTCAATCGGAGGATATATAAATATATAGTGTTTCTGGATAAAGTTCCAGTAGTATGGAGGACTTTAAAGCAGAAATCTGTAAGTTTATCAACAATGGAGGCTGAGTATATCGCATTGTCTGAAGCAGCTAAGGAGTTGATATGGTTGCGTAACATAATAGAAGATGAATCTTTAAACTTAGTTTTAGTTGAATGTAAACTGTTCAGTGATAATCAAGCTGCTTTAAGTTTTTCTAAATCACCTGTTGAAAATCCCCGAAGTAAACATATCGATGTAAAGTACCACTTTGTGAGGAATCTTGTGTATGAAAAGAAGTTCGATTTAAAATTTGTAAGAAGTAAAAATAACATTGGAGATGTGTTTACCAAGCCTGTTGTGAAAGAACAACTTGCAAAATTTAAGAGTGATATGTTTTCTGAGTAATGTCCTTTTTGAGTATTTGTAATTTTTGGACATTTTTGATGTTTGTCATTTGTTTTCTGTGGGCAATATTGACACAGGAGGGAATAGAAGGGGGCCGATTGATAGGGTTTAAGGTTCTATTCCAGCCTGTGCCGATTGTGCCGCACGGGGCGCTTCTCTTCCAAGTGAAGAAGAGGAGTGTAACGGGAGATAACGTCACCTATTGATAGACTATATAAGCTTGTGTTAGTTACTGTTAGTTTTGAATGAATAACGGATGGAAGTTATGCTGTGACCTCTCCCTCACGGTTTTTGTCAATATGATTTATAAGCGGAATGCTTTGATTAATTACCTTATGTTTTTATAAGTTTACTATTAATAAATTCAGCACTGCCTTTTTTCCACTGCGCCCTTTTCTTGTTGTCATTTCAAGACAACATTTCCAACGCGCGAAAAGCCTCCAGGGAGCTTCCTTGCTCTCGAACCCTGGTTGCTAGCGGGAGCCCGAGAGCTGGCGGGGTATATCAGCTAGCGGGTTGCCCGCACCAGATCAAATCAGTTGCCGGCTCTTTTACCACCTCCTTGAAAACGTGTGAATGGGTATGTGCAAAAAAAATACAAGAATAGAACCAGGAGTCAGGAACCGTTTCATAGGGGTGGGGTAAACGCGGTGGCCAAAGAGGCCCTTCAAAGCGACTTGATAAGGTATGGGCATAGATCTGACACATCACCGTTCGTCAGTAATAATTTGGGTTCAATTTTCCTCATTTTTATACATCATATGATATATCATCAGATTACCATCAGGCTCTACAATAGCATAAGGGTTTCCATAACGAATGTGATTAGAAATGGGACAGAGGTATTGGAAGGATTGAGAAGGGATTGGAAGACAGTTTTTTATAAATTGTATTCCAAGTCGACATAGATAGAAACGGAAAAAAAATGTATTTACTTTTCCCATCATTGGTATTTCACTGCATTCGAACACATATAATTACTATAAAAATTTAGAAATATGTTTAAATGTTTAACAATTTAAATCAATGTAAGAAAAAAAAATGAATACTTAAGTTTTTTAAAATGTTCAACACCAAGTTTCAACATGTAAAGTAAAAAAAATAAATAAACATTTCAATAAAAATGTCCATTAAAAAGAATTAACATTAAAATAAAAACCAAGTTAATTTAAAAATATTTAACATTTAAGTTTTTCAAAAAAAAAAAAAAAAACTCAATACAATAGATACAAATTATTTTACACATACAATAAACAAATTTAACATTCAAATTTATTGTTAAATTTTCAACAGCAATTACAAAAGTAAAAAATATCAGTACTATAAATTATTCAACATGAAAAAGTAAAACTACATTTTCACCATTTGATGTTCAGAAAATTAAATATTCAACGCAAAAAAAAAAATTCAAAAAAATTAGTTAAATATATTTTAAATATTCAACTACAACATTAAAAAATAGCTAAACATGTTAAGTAAAAAAACATTAAATATTCTACAGCAGAAGAAAAGTTCAACATTAAAATAAAAATATTTAAAAAAAAGTCAGTAAAAATTATTTAACATTTAAATAAAAATTATCTAACAAAGTAGTAAAAATATTTAATCGTAAACATTTTTAAAAATTATAATTATTCAACAACAAAAATAAAAAATGAACACTAAAAATATTTAACATGAAAAGTAAAACAACATTTTCAGCACTTGATGTTCAGAAAAGCTAAATATTCAACACAAAAAATAGAAAAAATAATTCAACATGTAAAGGAAAAAAACATTAAATTTTCTACAGCAGGAAAAAGTTCAACATTACATAAAAATATTTAAAAAAAAGTTAGTTAAAATTATTTAACATTAAATACGAATTATCTAACAAAGTGGTAAAAATATTTAACCTTAAACATTTTTAAAAATTTATAATTATTCAACAACAAAAGTAAAAAAATGAACACTAAAAATATTAACATGAAAAGTAAAGCAACATTTTCAGCACTTGATGTTCAGAAAAGCTAAATATTCAACACAAAAAATATTCAAAAGTTAGTCAAAAATATTTTAAATATTCAACTACAACATTAAAAAATAATTCAACATGTTAAGGAAAAAAACATTAACTTTTCTACAGCAGAAGAAAGTTCAACATTAAATAAAAATATTTAAAAAAAAGTTAGTTAAAATTATTTAACATTAAAATACGAATTATCTAACAAACTGGTAAAAATATTTAACCTTAAACATTTTTAAAAATTTATAATTATTCAACAACAATAAAAAAATGAACACTAAAAATATTTAACATGAAAATTAAAAATAATTAACATTCAAATTATAAAAAATTAAGCACTAAAAAGTAAAATAAATATTTAGCATTTAAGAAAAATGTATTCAACAACTACAAGATGTTGGAGTGTAGTAGGGGAGACTGGGGACAATAGTAACACGGGGCAATTGTAACACTTCGAATTCCTAGAAAAGTGTAGATGCCAAGCTGCTACAATGATAACAGTGTGTGCAGGGCTTGTAAACAAATAATGTCAGAGAGTGCCAAGACTGGCAGCTGAGGTATAGCAGTGTACTTGAGAAAAGAGTGTTTTTCGAGCATAAAAGTAAATTTTTACTTTTGAGTTAAATTCTTTCTCCTGCACTACAGGTATGTAGCACAAAATAACTTTTTTTACAAAATGAACCTACATTTATCATAGTTATATTCTGTTTAGTTTTAGGTTAATATTGTTTTTAGTTTCTTTGAAAACGAGGGTTAAATTAAAAATGTACACATGGGGTCAAATGTAACACTAATTCGGGGACGATTGTAACATGTGAAAATTGACTTTTGGATGCCGAGATCTCGTACAAGGACAACTAAAAGGGGTCAGATTAGTAAGGAAAGAATGGAGGCAGCGGCTGCTGAGGTTTGGGAGTCTGGAAAGTCAGTGAGAAGTGTTTGTGAGCACGGTATTTGTTATGAGCCGTTATACAGATTCTGTCAGAAAAAATTAAAACCCTAAAGTGGGTTATAATTAATTTATAAGTTATCGGTGCTAATTAATTTATAACTTGTCACCAGCACAATCACCTGTATCACCTACACAATCTCTTAATAAAAGAGAACCAAATTCACTGCCATCACCACAAATATCAAAATGCTCACCACAGGCTGTTCAGCCAACACCAAAAGTGGTACAAAATCACAATTCAACTATAAAAAAGGAAACTCAAGGAGAAAGAGCCCCATCTGCACCTATAAACCCAGTGTAAAAGAGAAGAAGTCTACTCAAAAAAGAAATTTAAATATTCAGAATGTGAAAACTCATCAGACGATGAATATTTGTGTGTTGTTTCCATGGACAATTTCAAAAACAATCGCCCCCAGTGAAAAATGGGTTCAGTGTGTTCGTACAAAATATATTGTTAATAAATTTGTATAATTTCCCGTATTTCTTATGAAAATGTGTAGTGTTACAATTGACCCTTACATGTGTTACAATCGACCCCACTTCAAGGGTCGATTGTAACAATATTCTATGGTATATTTTTTATTTACTATATTGTAATGCTTGTTCACAGGACAGTTTTCATAACGCAATTGTAATTGGGATGTTTCAACCTATGTTCATACCAATTTTCATAACTCTAACATAAAAAATGGCTTGGCTGGAGATCAATTTGTAAATTTTGTTACAATTGTCCCCAGTCTCCCCTAACATACATGTGAAAAGTGTTATTGTTATTTTAACAAAAATATTTGGTTGATTGTATTAAGTTTTAAAGAAAAATTTAGTAATTTTTAAACATTATTGTGAAATGCAAGTGAAATTTTATTTTTTTCATGTAATGTTTTCAAGTGCTTGTTCACACAAGCTCTTTTTCACACATTTTTACACCGAAGATTAAAAAGAGATATGCTGTGCATTCAACTTGACCGAAATTCAGGAAATATCTACTCTAATATTGCCGAGTGTTGCATATGTAATGGTATTAACAACAAATAATTAACTGGAAAATTGGGTAAAGAAGCTAAATCCAAGAGAGAAATGTGAATATTAGAAATTGAAAACAAAAATTGTTATGCATTATCTTAAAAAACCCACTTTGTTACAAGTAATGCGTACCATTTAAGACTAAGCTACATGAAATGTAATAAATACTGCAGAAAAATGTATGTTTTCTTTTTAATATTTACAGCTCTGTGTGACAAATTTGCCCTATGGGTGTTAGACAAGATCCTACGGAAGGTAGTGATACTGGGGTACTCCGTCGTAGTAAAAACTTTAAAAAAAAAAAGGGGGGGGGGGTCAACGCGCCACGAGCTGTACTCCAGTCTAGTGAAGGTGCGGAAATCAGCTTATTTTGCACGATTTCTTTATATTGTATGAATATTTTTATTCCATTTTAAATTAATTTCATTCCTAGTTGTATGATTTATAGCAGAGATAATTTTTTTTGCATGTTAAAAACAATACATGAGACAAATATATTACACAAAAAACAATATTTTATTATTTTCTGAAAAAAAAAAATTACATTTCTATCCAATTGTTTGGTTTCTTCATAACAACTCTTTTAGGTTTAGCATACATGGTTTTCACAGATTCTTGTTTCTTTCCAACAACTCTTTTAGGATAAGTTTTTATATTACTTAAATATGTGTTTTTCACAAATTCCTCGGGAAACTTTAGCCTTCTCAATTCCTCTTGTTACTTGTCAAACGCTTTCGGTCTTCTTTTCCTTTTTCTCAGTAGAAAATTAATCATCTGTATGATATTGGACCCAGGAACCACTTTATTATCAATATAAACTTCTTGCTTTTCATTCCAGGTGATATCATTTTGTTGAAGAAATGATGTGATATTCTTTGCAATCTTTTTAAATTTCACGGGCACCGTTCTCAGAATATCTACCTTAGAATCCGCTACTTCCAGATCAGGCTCGACTACTTCTATAGTTTTTCATTTTCCTGGTCAATCTTAGGCTCGGGTACAACAGGCTTGACAGCATTCACGTTTGGAAACGTAACATATTTTTGCAAAAGTTGATTGTACAATTTGACTTTTTCATCGTCTCTTACTTTCTTCTTCAAAATATTTTGAATTTGAGAATCGAGTTCGCTCTAGTGATGATCTTCAAATTCTTGCATGCGGTCTAATGGGACTAATGCAAATTTTTTACTATATTCCATTTATGAGATTTAAAAAAACAATCAGATCCGCTGGAATCAGAAAAGATAACAAAAAAACCCAGTCTCCCTTCTGAACTAATAGCCGCCTTTTCGTATACAGAAGAACTCGTTTTCTGAGCAAGAGACCTTAATGTCGCAAACCGAATTAAAAACTGATTTTGGACTAACGAATGATTAGTAATGAAGTGGAATGAAAGTAAGAATAAAAATAGCAAAGTGAATAGTTTATGTGGATTTTAGAAATGGTAGGCTGATGTTATGAGTGAAATTATAAGAAAATAATGTTATTGTTTGGCTGTTTATTTGATTTTTTAGAACTTGGAAAGTAAAGTGATTTGATTGAATTTAAATGTTGGTAAGTAAGAATGACAAAAGCAAACAGTATAAGGAATTTTTGGGTTGATTGTATTAAGTTTGTTGTTGTGTAGTAAGAAATGAAATAAAAAAAAACTGAATTAACTAAATTTGATACTGATGATTATGGAAAAAAAAGTGTTATGGCTTTGGGAAGTGAGAATAAAAATATCAAACAGTATATCTTATTTTGATTTTTGGAAAATGTGTTGGGTTGATAGTAATATATTAAAGAAAAAAATGATGGGTTGATTTAAAACTGTAATTAATTTGATGTTTGAAAATTAAATGATGGTCCAAGGTGATGATAATAAATAATATTGAATTAGTAGGGAGATGTTGTAAAAGAGATAAAGTTAGAAAAATTATTTTATGGGAAAAATGTTTTAGGTTAATGTAGGTAAGTAAAAAATATGAAATTAGAAAATCGAGTATTTTTTAAAGTTTAAATGAAAATATGTTTATAAAAAACTGTTTGAGATGTGAGTTAATAAAAAAGGTTTTATCTAGGCTATTGTGGGGAAAAAAAACCTTATAATTCAAAAAATGTAAGGCTTGCATCTGAATAAATAATTTGAAATTTGAATTACAAATTTGCAAAAGTGCGTGTGCACTAAGATAAATATGTAATAAATTTTAAAAATATGTACTAATTTCTGAAAACCAAAATAAATAACAAATCAGAAACTTTTCTGTACTTATAAAATTTTAAAACATTGGCAAGTCTAAATTCTCAAAATGTACAAGTCCAAATATTTTTACATGCTTAAATATTACAACCCCTTCGCAAAAAAAAAAATCATCCTATAAATGTAATTAAATAAAAAGAGTTTAATAAAAGAAATTAATTTGAAATATTTTAGCAGTTATCTAGTTAAAGTTTGTTTTGAGGATGTATAAAAAAAAATACAAGTCCCAAAATGAAATGTCTAAAATATTACAAGTTCAGAAAAATTTTGGTAACTTAATAAGACATGATTATATGAATTGGAACTACTTTTTAACAGAGAAATATTTGTTCTTAATGCTGAGTTTGGGGCTGAAAATAAGTGATGTGAGTGGGGTAAGAAATGATTGCTTGCGATGAATGATAGCCATTGGTAAAATAGTAAGGTACGTCGAACCGCACTTATTTCAGCGGACCAAATCGTAATAGTGCGGAAAACTTGCCTACCCATAACAGTAACTCGTGTGTGAAATTTAAGCCCTATCAAATAATATCTTCTGTTCTGTCTTTTTGCCTAAAGTTTTGACTTTTTACCAAAAAAATGCTATTTTGCCGTATTTCTTACCGTTCCGTGACCTCCTGATGAACAGAATTTTTTCAGGTGGTGTGGTAGGGGGTCTAGGGGGACTTTTCCGTCAACCCCATCCTCATACCCCCCATTCCCTCTACGCGAGCCGGGGTTTTGTGGGCGGGCGCGCTGCTCAAAATGTTGGCTTTCCCTCCAAACCCCAGCCCTGCGCCCGCCTTCGTTGCCCGTTTTCTACATCAAAACCTCAAGTAAACCAATTATTTTCATAAAAGTGACCCAGAACCCACTGTTGGTATCTTTCCATCATCCATGGATTTATAATTATTTTTTAAAATTTTCATTTACCTTAGCTCCTTTTTCACAAAACAAGCATTTTTATTACAATCTACTTTTTTTACAAACTGAAATATCCAGGAGGATGTCTATGGTGGATGATTTGCGTCTAACTAGTGCTGTTATACAGTCTGATTTTGTCTAAGGCAACTCTTTTCTTGATTTAAGAAAGTATCTGACGAAGTTGTTCCGAGCAAGAGGCACCACTCAGTGGCATAGCCAGAAAAAAAATCTGGATAGGAATAGTGTAATTTCGGGGGAATTCGGGGTAATTTCAGTGTTTTCTATTTAAAAAAAAGAAAATTCTGATTATCGAAGGATATTACCCCCTTTCACTACGCCCCTGGAACCACACACCTTTCTGGAAGCTCTAGTAACTAACTGTACCCTTTTCTCCACTGTAACGGTGTGTGGTGGGAACTTCGAGAACTCCCACTCGACAAATATTCTGTGTGAGCTAATGTATCAGTTCCTAAGAACTGGTGGAAACGTTATCTGAACACTTTCCTAATCTATCCTTTTAAAATAGCGTTTAGTTTTGAAATGCTAAGTAAGAACATTATTATGCCTAAGTTGTGAACACTTACAACCAATTGCTTGTTCTCTTGCCAAGAAAATCTGGGCGTTTTTTTCTAACAAATTTCCTCTCATAAGGCGTTATGCCTAGCAAGATATTTTCTGGTAATGCAAAAATGGCATTTTAATGCATTTGTCAACTACTTCGGGATACTGAACAGGTAAATATCAGGTACGTATGACAGCATCAAAGAGATGCCGCGAACCATCTTTGATAAACTTCTGTAGTATGATATTGAACTATAGTGGAAAGTATACAGTAAGGAGCAAGTACATGGCATAGACGGGGCAGGGCCCAGAACCTCCGTCGGTTGTTGAGGTACACTTGTGGAGCTAGATGAGATATTTTGGAATTCATGGATATGGAAATTAATGAAAATATGTTTGTTGATTTTACCTCTTTTCTATTTTGCCAATCCACATGTAGTGATCGAGATATCACTCTGAAATTTCATCTGGTGTGTGATCATGAACTAATTTACCTACTTCCTAAGTGTGTGCTATTGTCCCCATACCCTATATTTCGACGCATATGAGGGGTGCACTGTGCTTGAGCTAAACAGAGAATAGAATGATATCTCTCAAATTTATCTGATTAGTTTTTAAAGGAATGGTCGTTTTTCACAAATCACGTACCACAATTTTCAGGGGGGTTTATACTCGTTCCTCCATCCATGGCACATTTATATTTAAAATAATATTTATATTACAATAAGAATAGGAATCAATCTTAAATCAAGGAAGGAGAATACTGACAAAATCTGACTGCTTATAACAGCACTAGTTAGACTCAATGCATCCACCATTGACATCTTCCTGGCTATTCCAGTTGGTAAATAATTTTTTTTCCTTCCAATGGCAGGTTTGAACAGGTGTAACAGAGATTATTAACCAACAGACATGCCGTAATAAAGCAGATTGTAATAAAAATGCTTGTTTTGTGAAAAAGGAGTTAATGTAAATAAAAATTTTAAAAAATAATTATAAATCCATGGATGATGGAAAGATACCTCTCAACAGTGGGTTCTGGGTCACTTTTATGAAAATAATTGGTTTACGTGAGGTTTTGATGTAGAAAACGGGCAACGAAGGCGGGCGCAGGGCTGGGGTTTGGAGGGAAAGCCAACATTTTGAGCAGCGCGCCCGCCCACAAAACCCCGGCTCGCGTAGAGGGAATGGGGGGTATGAGGATGGGGTTGACGGAAAAGTCCCCCTAGACCCCTAACACACCACCTGAAAAACTTCTGTTCATCAGGAGGTCACGAAACGGTAAGAAATACGGCAAAATAGCAATTTTTTGGTAAAAAGTCAAAACTTTAGGCAAAAAGACAGAACAGAAGATATTATTTGATAGGGCTTAAATTTCACACACGAGTTACTGTTATGGGTAGGCAAGTTTTCCGCACTATTACGATTTGGTCCGCTGAAATAAGTGCAGTTCGACGTACCTTAGTAAAATAGAAATTGTAATAATGTATAGAACAAAATAAAAAAAAATGTTGGAATTAGGAAATAGCAAGATGATAAAAAGTATGAAAAAATAGCAGAGAATGAAAGGTATTAAAATGATATCATATTGTGTTGATTTAAAAATTTTAATAACGTTATAAGAATATAATTTTTTTTGTATGTAAATTGAAATAAATTTAATTTTAAACTGACATGACAGTACATTGATTTTTCATAAAGTATGCTAGAAAACCTGTAATAATGTAGCAGATTGAATAATATATCATAAAACAAGTTTCAAAAAATATATACCATTTCTTGTTGTTCCTTAGCACTCGGCAGTTACTTTCCATTGTTAAGAGATAGGTGTTTTTTTACACCTTTCTAAGAACTGGGACACTTAGCTTTGCCCTGATTTTAAATTTCCAATTTACCATAATATGCAATAATAGAAAATGGATTTTTTAATACCTTTTATCAATTGAACATCCACTGAAAACCGTTCCAGAGTCTTGGGTCTCAGAAGAAACATCAACATTTGCTGCGTTCCGTTTCAACGGATAATTTTCAGGAACTGAAAGATGCTTTCCTCCCTACGCCATTTAAAAATATAAGATTGGGAGTAAAAATACAAGTTTATAAAGCTATGGCATTCCCAAGCCTCTAACGGAAGTAAGAAGTAATAAATCTTGTAGTGCAGATTTCACTTGGGCTGTGATGGCGCCTGTTAAGTGTCTGGGAAAACTATCGAAGAAGCTTCTGTAGTTTGAGCCGTTCCTCCTCTCTACCGTGATTAGTTTATTTTATGTTCTCTGATAGCATCATAAATGATTTAGTTCGACCAATTATAAAAGAGATGAGCAAATCAAGAGGAAAGGTGTGAAGTCCTGATTCAGACGTTCCCGGTTGAGGCGGCTGTCAAAAATTTCCCGTTTCAGGAGGTGGGAGGATTTATGACGGTTTGTTACTCCCGTTTGTGGCGATTGGCTTTTAATTACTTCTAACAAATACCCCTCCATATTTTCTGACGTAATGTTGGTTTGCCACTGACCTATAGAAATTACCCAGGCCTTCCTCAGTGTTGTTAAAAATAAAATGCGTAGAGCTCCCGCGCTTTAGAATTTGTCACCCATACACCTTTTTTTTTCTTAATTATAACACTTCTGAAATCCTTTACAGCCCCGGTATATTTAGATATTGTTGCCTTAGTGACTTCTTTAAAGTTTAGGAAAAATATTGTCTTTTAGGTAATATTAATACCACATTTTAATTCAATTTTAAAAAGACCATTTTCTAAAGCAGTGTGGTCCAACCGCTTTAGTTACCCGAGGGCCAATTTAACTTTTTAAAAGGAGTGGAGTGCCACAAACAATAAAAAGCGAAAATTACGCATCTCTATTTTGTACATGATTTTGTATAATACAGGCAAGTCAAGTTTATAACACTGGAACATTTATTTCGACTATGATTAGATGCGTTTCATCTAAGGTTTTTCTCACTTTGAATAGGCAATGAAAAAATATTGGCTGGGTCAATTAAAACTCTTATGTGTGCAAGGTGATATAGTTGGTGCCATATTTTTAAAAACTAGTTTCCATGATGTTCATATTTATTAAATAAAATTTAATTTAATAAGAAATTTTTCTTGCTTAATTGAATAGGAAAATATGTTGTTAAAAGAATAATTAAGTAATCCAAAGTAAAGAGGAAACCTTTCTTAGAAATTAGGCCATTCACAATGTTTTGAAAATGAAAGAGCAAGAAAGGTGTTTTCTAAGTTTACTGGTAAAAAAGGGATAGAAAAAGTTGGGTGTTTTTTCTTTCTCAAGAGGTTAGAAAAAAAAATACAAAACGAAGTTGTAAACACATACCCGGGAATAAAGCGGGTTCTTTTTTTGCATCTTCACCAGTGAAAAAATTTAATTATGGTTTTGGACTTTGAAATATAGTTACTAAGTAACTTCTCTCATACTTTCTTCAAACTAAAACGGAATACCCTTACATTCTTACATAAAAGTACTACTACGATATGAAACTCACTAAAAAATAAAGTAATTAAAAATGTCCAAATAAAACAACTGATCGAATGACAATCGGCTGTGGACTGGGGGTCTATAAAGTAAGAGAGTTGAGAGTAAAATTTGAGCCAACAGTGTAATAAAAATTCAATAGTTTACTTTAATTCATTGAGGTCATCACCAAAACACGAAGAAGGGGTAAACCTTAAAGACCACCCTGAACGCTCACCCTTCTGTAATATACTTTACTAAATCAATTACTTTTAAATTTTGAAATAACAACTAATAAATGATTTAGTCTACCAATAACCCCCAAAATTGAAGAAATCTAGGTTTTACTTTTCATTTTTCTATTATAAAACTTAGTCAGAAAAGTGTGACTTTGGCCGGACGTTAGGTCAGCCGGACAGAGAGGCAAATAGCAGGATTGTCCCGCTAAAAGCGAGATGTCTGGTCAGGTCACCCTACCCACAATGCAATCTGAATGATGTGAGGAGGAGCTGGCTTTACGTTGTAAAAATAACAATTCATACTAAGGATGCAATAAAAGACTTCAAACCACGTCATGTGAACATAAACATTGGTCGTATTTATTCAAATGATACATCATCATATATACAACACTCATAAATAAATAAAAGAGACAAAAAAAAATATTCTTAAAATACACTCATCCCTATACCTATATATACAGTGTATTTACAGTCTTTAGAATGCAGTGAAAATGATTTGACAGCATAAAAGAATTCAGTAAACATAATTTTTGAGAAATAATGATTTTTAGTTTCAATGCAAAGGGCTATAGCCTATAGGCAGTAGTTATTCTTGCCTTATTAATTATTCTGCCTTTTTAAAAAAATGTGTAAAGATACTCAAATGAACAAATAATTTTTCCAAATTTGATCTTTATTCCTTTCTTGAAACTGATGAAATGAAAAATATTCTGTACAACTCCTTCATGGATTGAAAAATGTTTTTCAGAAAGTAGTGTGATGGATGAATCCGGATGTCCGGCTCTGTTTTCCGGTTTGAAGTATTTAATCAAGAAGTGTCTTTTTGAACTTCTCTCAGGAAGAAATTTTTAAAAAGTACCTGGAGAAGAGGTTAACAAATTTCAGGATTAATTATAAAATGCAAAAATTTTAATAAATTTTTCTTAGCGTTTGTGATTCTTCTTCATAGACTAAGTTACTTTCTTTTGCCTTATAAAACTCAATTTTTACGATTGCAGATAAATAGATTTTCAAGTGCACTACTTATCTTTGTACAAAATATTTAGATTACGCATACCATACTGTTATGATTTACTACATCAACCTTTAATATAGATACATCTACACGAAAAAATCCCCCTACTTTTAACAGCTAGCTTTTGAAACTTTTACGAGGGTAAGTTATTTTGTAAGTCACAAACGATAAGAAAAAATAATTTACTATGATAATGACTTAAAATTTTTTTGATTTTCTAACTTTATCTCTAGAAATGTCGAAGCACTTATTACACCGTTTTATCAGCACATTCATCTAGCTGCATTAAGTTCTCAAGGTTGCTGTCTCATTCATATAAATAATCGTAATGAACGTTGTAAACATCTGCAATAAAGCTAAGACAGGAGATGTAAATGTGGATGCAATAGCACTGATTTTATTTCGTTTATGATGATATAGAATTTTTTTTAAATATTTTCGTTTATTCATACTTAAGCCATATGCATTTGTGACTTACTTTATGACTTACCCTTTAGTTATTCTTCAATAATAGTGAAAAATATGTTTATAAAATTTTTCCATTTTGTAATCAATACACATTTTATTACGAATTTTATATTAAACATAAAAAAGGGTAAAAATTGCTTTTTAATTGAAGTAAATGATCTCATTACTAAACTACAAAATCCAATACTGAAAAGTTTAGACAAAAAAAATCATTGAAACTGGATCAGAAAGCACAAAGAATTCAAGGAAAATTATATGATAGACTGTTAGAGGTACTACATACTGTATATTAATCAATGTGAAATTGACAGCTATCATTAAGTAATAATAAAAAACAATGAAACTCACTGGAGGATTGATGAAAATGGAAGTAATGTGGAAACTATCAAGAATAGCACTGAATGAGAAAACCTGGACGCAACACTTACTTCTGAAATGAAAAAGTGTGTTAATATGTTAATAAAAGTATCAAACAGTCAGTTATAAGTTTTAATATGAGAAAAACAAAACAGTTTTAGTCTCATTTATGTTCTCTGTGTTTCTATGTACACTTAACTACTTTGGAAATCAATATTTTTACCTCGACATTTAGTTCAAAACTATTATGGATTATGTTTTAAATTGTACATGCAGAAGGTACATGCAGATATTATCTCTTTCTATAAAATATTTTATTAACAATGATAAAAAAGAGACAAGTTATCATTCGATAATCACATTTTGAGGTTAAGTTCTCTTAATTCTTTTAAGTACACCTTTCCATAAATTTCTTAAAATATAAAAAAATCTGGTAACTATACAATTCACTCATTAATCTCATTACAGCTTCTCGTTGTTGGGTTTTCACAAAATGAGATTTTAACGCAAAATAAAAATGTATAGTTTTATTTTTCTATAAAAATATATATTTGAAAAGAATTTCCATCACAAAGAACGACAATTTTTGCAGCATATACGCTTTGTTTGATTGATTTATGATTTGATAAACCACTATAAAATACTTTTATTTTGTTTTCAAAATGTAACCAGAGTAAAGATGTCTGGTGCATACCAATCGATGGATTGAGTTTGTTGTCTGTAATCTAGAAAATAAACATTGTAATGACAGTTTAAGAGGCTATGATCATTGTTTGTCTAATACGAATTACATTCATATTTTCTTTCTGATCTAAAACAGGTAGGTTTGATACATTATGCAAGTAAACACAATAAGGTCTACCAAATTACATACACGTTTTTCTCAACATGCAACGTGCACCGTTTTCTATGGTGACCGGCAATTTTTACTCAATATTCTGAAAGATCCCACCATGTAACCCTTAGAAACCAAGGTTTTTTTTTTTTTTTAAAATTCCAGAACATCCTATTACGATAAAAACCAATAAAATGTGTGAAACTAGGGTTTTTTGGATGCGTTTTTTCCCTATTAAACAGAATTTGGATGCCACTTCAGAAAAAGGAACATGTTGTGGTTTGTTCTGTACGAAGAAGGCCTCATAGAGAAAACTATTTTACTGCAGTTTTCAAGAGTGTCTTAAATTATGTGAAATGACACCTAATCACTTCCCTACACTTAGCCGTTAGTCTACAATTTTCCCTGTATCGTTTTTTTTTCGGCGGCTGTACCATAAGTAAAGAAAAAAATAAGTCTTTTACCAAGTATCGTCACTTCCTTGCTGATCATAGCGACTTTCTCGTAGAAAGTGGCTTCGCATTTGATGTCCACTTTTCCTTTTCTGAAAAGTCCTTCGGTGACTCTCAAATGCAATGATTTGGATGATACTTCAAGGTGATTCTTGCTGATGACTCCGTGGTCGTTCGTGTCATCATCTGGAATCTGGGAGGACATAATAAATAATAAAAGGCCACATAATATAAGGATGAACACATCAAATTCAGAGCTCATTAAAATCACACGTTTTCATGGGGCTTTTAAGGTCTCAGTAGATGAGAGAGATACACAGGGAGTCGTATAATATTTTATAAGTTATGTTATCAGTAGAAACATAATTTTTACTATATATAACTTCAATTCGTCATGCAGTTTTCTTGTTAAAATACAACTCTAAAACGCATAAAATTATTTTACATGTAATCATTTTCACGTACTAATAATTTTTTAGTAGAATTTATGACAAGATTACTGACTTTTTTGAGCTCTTTAAAAAGTAGCACAAACTTCAATTTCTGCTACTTTAAAATAAATTTACGAAAACAAATAGTTTTCCCGTGTTTTGTTAGCCAAGAAAACACAGAGTATGAGAGGTTTCTGGTTGACATGTTGGAATATGATTGGGATATTTAATGCTCCATTACTGTTCATTCAGTTTTTATATTACAGAGAGAATATATTTTTTCAATTGTTGACTTTTATTGTAATTTTTATTGTTTGTTATGTATAATTACTTTTCAAGTTTTCTCCGAGTGCATGCAGGAGGGACGGGTTTATCAATAAAATTTATTATTCAGAAGTATTGTTGAAAGGTAGACTCACGTATTTGTTATTTACAAGCCAATTCAGTTTGGCTGCCGGTTTCGACTCATCTGATGTGCAGTTGAGGGTAATGTTGTCCCCGAAGTTGTAGCTGTCTCTACCACCGTGAATCTGGGGACCCTTCAGAGGCAGGACTGTAAGGATTGAAGAATATGAGTATTGAGTACTAATGTACGTCAAACCACACTTATTTCAGAGGAACAAATCGTAATAGTGCGGAAAACTTGCTTAACCGTTACAGTAACTCGTGTGTGAAATTTTAGCCCTATCAAATAATATTTTCTGTTCTGTACTTCGGCCTAAAGTTTTGACTTCTTGCCAAAAATTATTTGATATTTTGCACTATTTCTTACTGTTCTGAGGTTTTCTTATGAAGATATTTTTTTTTCAAGAGGTGTGGTAGGGGTCTAGGGAGAGGATTCCGTGAACCCCATCCTCATAATAACCTCCTCGAGCGTGATGCTGATAATGTTGGCTTTCCCTTCAAACGCCAAACATGCGCTCCCGTTTTGTACATCAGAGTTTCAAGTCAACCAATTATTTTTATAATATATGCAAAATATGTCGTGTTTATCTTTTATTAATGGGTCATTTAGTGAATTATTTTTAACTCTGCATGATCGAATATATTTGTTACTTTTTTTTACCCTATTAAAACTCCATATGTTACCCTTATGGAACTCCATAAATTATTAGTCTTGTGAGAAATGATGTTTACCAACAATATAATCCGCTCAGTGGAGGATATTACAAATCCACATTATTATGTTAGTGCCTGCAAATGCAACCACAGGAATATCTCGAATTGTTGAAATTGATAACGCAACGTGTGTTTACAAGGTCCGCGGCATGTAGTTATATCATCCGCATACATATTGCAGCGGAGCGGGAGATGAATTGTTGGACTCACTAATCACATTCATGTCCTTGACGGCTTGGACGCAACTGTAGGTGGGGGCGTCGGTCGACACTTGACACTTGTAGGTCCCTGCTGAGTCCAGAGCCACGTTGCGCAGGAACACGATGTTGCTGTTCGATCTGGAGAGCTGAAAGGGGGAGAACCCTACGTTAGTGTTTTTTATTGCTCAAGAAAAGTTGTTTTGGTGAGAGGGATAGGGGCTTCATGAAATAAATTATAACAAAAAAATATTATGCAGCTATGAAGTATATTGTTGGCAATCAATTTAAAGGAAATGATTCAACAAGAAGAGGAATTTCAGTATAGTATCGTACATGAACGGAAAATACTTGGAAATATAATTCGTAATAACATCGGTAATTCTCCCAAAAGAATCTTGCATTTCTCGGTTGACCGGTAATTTAAGGAATTATGTTGGAAACAATTCATATTTGAGAGAAATGTATTTAAAAACCTCAAAACTTCTGAAAAATTAACATGAATGAAGTTTAAACATTATCCCTCGCTGTAAAATACTACAACAGAACACTATTATTACTGATGTAGTTTTTTTAAAAAGATTAGGCTATAACGGATCGGATAATTTAATATCAGATTACATAGGGTTTTAAATTTAAGTCAAGTTTAGATAGAAAAATCGTTCTCTCGACATATAAGGACAGGCTTATTATTTGGAGTTAAAAGTATATTCAAAAGAGCTTCTTAAATCAGCTTGGGCCTTATGGGCTTTGTTAGGATTCAAAATGTTCCAATGTCGAATTCTTTCTAATTTGAATGTTATTTTCAAATTTAAACAATCATTTCAGGTGAAAATTTTTTAATTCCGAATTGGGAAATATGAACATATTTATTGACATTAACCTAGCAGGAGTAATTAGTGATGATATACCAGTACTCCAGATGCTGTTATTTTTTAACTGGTTATCTCCATTGACATTTTGAAAGAGCATTTCGACAGTCATTAAAGTTTGAAAAATTCGAAAGATGATAGTAGTTTGGGCGGACACTCATTTGTTTGTCAAGTGTCAAAAGAATCGTGGTTCAATTATTATTCCAAAAGTTGTTCCTCAAAATTAGAGAACTACTTATAATGAACTCGGATGTGTTCTCATTTACTGAGATGGAGCGTGATATGTGAGAGCAATTAAACATTCTTTCAAGCATTCATTCGCTATAGTTTTCCTGTTTTCCACAATAACATTTCACTTATACAATGTAATTACTTGGTAGGCAGTGTATACAAATGTACACAATTTCTTTTTTATTTTTTTTTAACAAAATTTGTATACAATGCATATTTTGTTAAAAAAAAGCAAAGAAATTGTGATTTAAACTTTCCTTTTTTCCCCCGAAGTACCGATTTTAAATGCTATACGAAGCATTCTTTTATTTTATTCACAACGTGTTGAATTTTTTGAAGTTATAAGCGTCTTTAAAAATTACGTTCATTTTAGCTGTAGGGAGTATGTTTTCGTGAAATATTATGAATTCCTATATGGATGATCTTGATTGTATCGTAAAATTATTTTTTGCGTGAAATGTATTTAACCTATAACTTACCTAAATTTCGTTTAAAAAATCTGTTCTTACAAAGAAGTAAAGTTTTAAGCATTACATGCATCTAAAATAAATGAAGACTTAAATGGAAATAAAGGTAATTTAAATACTCAAAGGAATTCTATAAAACATGTAGTAATATGTTTTTCAGATACTCATAACCTCACTGGACCTGGGCAGCATTTGATTGATTTGATAGCCAATAGAAACTTCTACCAATGAAGATGAGAAAGATGTTGTAATGAATTTCCAACGTGGCCTGGAGAGTTTATAACTCGATTTTGCTGCCAGACATCCAACTAAATGATATGATTCCAAAGTAGGAAATTTGAATTGCATTTTGTTTAATTTGAAAATTTGTTTTACTTTTAATAAAAATAACTACTACTGTCAACTTTTTTCATCACTATCACTCTTTAAACCAAAATTCGTATTTAAATAATAACCCAAGATAACCCTTTAATGAACCAGGATTTGCATAGTATTGGAGGTGTCATGTTAACCCAAAACAAAAGCTTTTACAGAAAATCTCTGCAAAAAAAACTTCTACTCTAAAATGTGTTAAATCTTACAACGCTCCAATACCAATTTCGTAAAAGAGTGTGTTTGTTGTTGTTTCTTATGCCACTTGGAATATTCAAGCTCCATCTGCAAAGCGTATAGAATTTAAGGGGATTGCGGCTCCTGAGAAAGTGAGGCCCATGAATGGCAGTAGCTCCACAATTTTGGTCCACAATGCTCCACAATGCTCCACAATGGCTCCACAATTTTGCTATGTCTCTGAAGGGGAGGTAAATAGTCTCTAGACGACCTGGACCCATGGTAAACTGCGCTATGACCGACCATAGGACTTTCGGACCCACAGATTTAAAAAACACGTACTCCGCATATACTCGGTGGATCTTCAGTGGTATCGGGAATCGAACCCGGGATCCTCCGATCCCGAAGCCAATGCCTTAACCACAAGGCTACCCACGGCCTCTAAAAGAGTGTTCTTTTATATTCAAAAACTAATTGATGAAGATACTCACGTCAATGTCTACTCCTGGCTGCGGAAAGTAGACTGATTGATTCCGGTCCTTGGGCTCGTACCGGTAGAACTCGAGACCGTCCTTGTACCACTTGACGACATAGAGCTCCTCGGCCCCGAGCTCGTAGCTGCATCCCAGCTGCACCGGCTGCCCCAGCACTGCTGCAGAAGGCACCTGCAGCTGCGTCACACGCACCGACCGACCCCACACCGATAGGCCTAATAGGAGAAAAAAAACCCACAATATTAAAATGTCGAAGGCTGGAATCGTTAATATTTATGAAAGACGGGCTTATATGATGGGCAGTGGTCTGTGTAAATATTTTTCAGACGTTTCGTCCTCGGCTTTGGAATGTATCCACAGTAGTACAATCGTCTTGCATACTTCATGGTTCGGTTGTACCACCAAAAGATAATGTCCTCTGAAGTAGAGGATCGAACTTCTGGAAAATATTTAATATTTACAAAGACCCTGACCCATATTATTACTTTATTAGTTTATTACTAGATTTTTGATTCAATTTATTACTTTAACAACACTAGAACGGCACTTTCGGTATAACTAAAACCACGCCGCGGGCCTGTGTCAAATTGACACCGACGACATCAGTTTGTAAAGCAAAATATCGTATTATTTGAGGGATGAAATTAATTTACTTCTTTGCTCTACATTAAGGTCATTATTATAATTTAAGTATTACAATACCCAAAAATGAGTAAAAGACTTGGAACTTTTCAGGGGCTGGTTATATGTCCTAGGCTAAACTTTTCAATCATCATCGGCAATCCATTATTTATTGCGAAATTTAATTTTACATTTATAATTTCAATTCAATTTTCAGGCTTTTTCGGCAAACATAGTGTAAAACAACTGTTTGTTAATTTTAATAAATTAATAAAAGGTGGGCTGGTTTTTTTTTTATAAAAACAGATAAATTTTCCCATAAATATATTTTAAATTTAGAAATCTTTAAAAAAGTATCGGCTTGAAGAAATTTCTATCGCATTTATTTGTCTAATTGCAAATTATCATTTCTTCCACAAATAGGCTTTTGGAGCTTTTGGACATAGAAGCGCAAATAGATCTGTAATTCCCAAAATCATAATTAACCTGAAATTATCAAGTTCTAGAGGTACATATCTCTAGCTTATGAAAGTGTCAGAGAGTTCAAAGCTTCAGATAATATCAATTTATGATTTTTGGCATTATTTTCTTTAACGCCAATGGTGTCTACCCAACTTAAGTGTAGAATGCTTGAATATACAACCTAACCGAATAACCTATCAACCAATATTGTATACAGTGTCTATTATACCGTGGGGGGGTGTTGCAATAAGTTTTTATGAGGCCCTTGAGTATGGACAAAAATTTTGAGGAAGGATATAAAAGGAAACTATTGTGGGATAATGGTTTTAGGCAAAATTGAAATTTTAGTGTAAATTTACAGGTTTTAAAGTAGGTATTTTAAAATACAAAATAAAAAAAAAATAGTAAAATGTTTCCTTAAGGTCGTATTAAATTTAAAAGACATTTTTGTCGCCCAATAGGAATCTTCATTACATAGATCCTATTAATACTTTATTTGTATAAAAAAGTAAATCAGGGGGCACCCGGATTTGAACCGGGGACCTCTCGATCTGCAGTCGAATGCTCTGCCACTGAGCTATACCCCCGACATAAACGAAGCAAACCATTTAGCTGTAGTATTTTTAGCTAGTCAGAGAAAATGTTATCAACCGCACGAGCTGCTTATTACCCATAGAGATAAAGATATTTACATTATGTCAATGGATTATCTCACAACCGAATCCCGGGGCTTCGGTTTCAGTATTATCTACTTTCCGAGATGATAAGGGGTCAGTCACAAATTATAACAGTGATTCTATTGCTAATTCTAATTCAAAGACATAATAATAATAAACTTTATTTTTTTTACTGTAAATAATGGTACCTATAAGCATTAGATCCCCCTGCTATACAGAATGTAATAAGAAAAACACCATGGGAATACTAAAATAGAAATAATAATAAAAAAAACACAACAAAACTAGGAAAAAAGAAGGAAGAAAAAAAGAAAGTAAAGAAAAGAAAATCTACATAAAAAATTAAATTAATAACTCAATTTAAACTCTGAAAAAAAAAAGAGAGAAGTTGGCATAAAAAAAGGTGAAAAAAAAAACCCGTTTTCTACTTGGGAGAAACAACTCATCCCCATCATTAAAAAGATAAGAAAATTATATAAAGAGATATAGCTTGTGTAAAAAAAGAATAACCGACAAAATTTTGCAATTTTCAGTGCAGATTATTAAAAAAGTTTTGGTGTAAGATAGAAATGCTTTCGAAAAATGTATTTATGGAAGTGGGGAATTCGATAGATTAGATTGACAATTTTTTTTACTATAATCTGATTTTTTAAATCACAAATATTGCTCATACGTTATAAGAACAGTAAAATTAGATAAAAAACAACATCGTACAGTGATAAATTTAGAATCTAAAGTCAAAAGGATAGGAATTTTGAAAACTTAAAATTGGGTTGAATTTAGTTCTTAAAAAGTTTGTTTTACAATTATTTGCAATAGGTGGAAATGGGAATAAATTCTTAAAATTTTGCGAAGAGTCTCGAAGTAATCCGATTTGTAAAAGGGGTTCAATATAACGTCAATTCTTAATGAAAGATTAAAACAGTTCTTGAAGTGGGTATCCAACTTTTTAGAAAAGAAAGGTTGCCAACTTTTTGTTGGAAAGGTTTTTGCTCTACCCCGGTAGGAGAAAAACACCAACGAATATCATTCTGTTATAGTTGGTCTTTGTTAAAAACAAAATTGGCCAATATTGGTTTATGCTGGCAAATATCACTTTTTCGACATCATTTGTGAAAAAGTGAGCAAAAAATCCCTTTTCCTTTTTTCAGTTTTTTAAACTTTGTTTTTAATAATTGAAAATCCAACAAAATGTCCGACATTAATCTTTATTTACGATATTTGTAAATATTGTTACAAAATTATGCTCAGCATCATCGTCAGATCATGTTTAGTTACCCAGGTACTCCCACTCCAATGCCCAGGTAAAAGTGAATACCTTTCATCTAAAAAAAGCAAAGAAACCAACTATCTTTTCTGAAAATAGAAAAAGTCAAACTTTCATTCACCATTCGAATGTTTTATGTTTTATTCGAACTTAGAAAATACTAATACAAAAAGAAATCCTCTTCGAGAAGGAAAAGATAGAAAAAAAGTAGCGAGCAATAAACTTCAATTCGACGTGAAATTACCGAAGAGGGAGATATATTGCGATTTATTGTTTGCTACTCACAACTCTCTCAAGATCTCCAATTTGAAAAAGAGGCAACTTGTGACTTGAAACCCCACAGAGATAGCATTTTGATAGAGAGCTCGAGACCTGCAACCCTGCGTGGCCAACACGAAGAGTGGTAAAAGAAATCCTTATTAAAAACACGGGATTTCGTAAAGAGATATCCCCTACACGTAAGGGATTTTGGAGTAGAATGATCACTGATACTGATAAAGGGACAGGCAATATTCTACATGTTGAAAAATTATACCAAGTACTGCCAATGTTTATGAACACCTCCAAACCAGCTAAAACCAATTTTCGGTTTATTTCGAGAGGATTTTCGCTTCGTTTTGTATAACATAAATAATTTTCGTTCATTCTATTTAAATAGTTTACTATTTGTTTTTAGAAGTACGACGAAATATCATTGTTGTTTTAATTATTATTGAACAAGCAAATGAAATTGGTTAGTCTCTGTGTGTGTATTTTTGTAAAAATTTTTCTAAATGGCAAATTGAAAAGATGGACGAGAGATGTACCCTTACCAGAAACATTGAAGCATTAAAGCCCATAATTTGGTTAGACAGTGATGGAGGGTTAATAGAGGGGTATAATAGGCACCTATACCGTACCTGTATAGATGTTACGGGTATTATTAATAATGCCTGCATATTTTGGACAAAGTGATAAATACTCATTATTAAATGCAATTGAATTTATCACATTGCCCACCTCACGGGGCATTATTAATAATGCCCGGTTTATCACTTTGCCCGTAACATATACACTGTTCAAAACATGCACGTTTCTTATAAATAGAATGATGGATAGCAATGTCTGACGCCAGTTCTCTTTGGTTAAGATGATGGAACCTTTTATAGACCTTAGTTAGAAATCTTATTAATATCCATGATTGAAATGCGAGGTAGTCCCAAATGTGATAGCAATTTTGTCCCCGGCTATAAAACACCCGGTATGGGAGACGGGAACGATTATTCCAACAAGCAGGGCCGTATCCAAGGGGGGGGGGTTTAGGGGTTCAACCCCCCCCCGAAATTTTGACATCAATTTTTATACTGCTATTTTTCTTGAAAATTATGTCTCACAAGGAGCGATATCCTCTTCGCGTATAACCCAAAGGGTCTCAAAATGAGTCAAAACCCTACTTTTAAGGGTAAAATTTCCAAAATTTTTTGGGGGGAGGACCCCCAAACCCCCTCGAAATTTTGAAATCTATTAAGTATACGGTTTTTCCTTCAAACTTGTGTGATTTACAAGGATTGGTCCTCTTTAATGTTACCTAATATGTCTCAAAATGAGTTAAAATGCCACTATTAGGGGAAAAATTCAAAAACTTTTCTGGAGTAGGAACCTAAAATCCCCCTTAACATTTCGCCATTTATTACAATACTAGCTGATATGCCCGCCGTTGCTCGGGGGATAAAAGGCTTATCAAACTGTGTGTTAAAATAAATAAGAATTATCGTTTAGATGCAATAAAGTCAACAGTCTTCCCGCTAGGATTCTTTTTTGATGCCATACCACTTCGCGTTAAAATGTAAAAAAAGCCTTTAAAAATACCACCTGTTTAGATTTAATGTGTGAAATCCCCATCCGCGTTTTTAAAGAGTAATTTTCAAAATAGAAAAAAAGTCAGGGGACCTTCTGAACCCCATTATTTTTTCTCTTTTGTCCTTTTCTCCCTCCATCCATTTCTGCAATTATTATAAATGTATATTTGAGGCAAATTTCTCCGCCTTCGCTCACAATAGAGATATATTATTGAACAGCAATGTCTATAGATAAAACTTATTTCCCCCTCATCCCGCTAAATTTTTATAAAATACAAAACAATTAAACATACTACATACTTTTATACTTTTTTAAGATGTTAAACAAAATCTTAAAAAACCGGTTTAGAATCAGTGTTAATAACCATTTTTTATTAATGATAACTTTTTTTTAATCAGGGGGAGACCCCCTGAACCCCCCTTTGCTAATTTATCACCAAATCATTCATTTAAAGAAATTTCAAACATGAAATAAAAGTAAACATCATTTGAATCGACACTGTAGTCCAGTAACCAGGTAGTTTTTTCAGGAAAAAAATCCGGAAGTTTTTTTCTCAACGGTTTTATATGTTTTCGAGGGTGCTGAATCCGAATCTGAACTTTGCATACAAAATTTCGAATGGCATTTTGGTGAAAATTCGAAAAAACCCTGAAATTTCACCCCATTTTTTGATTTTCTACTTGTAGAACGGAAAGTATGGGTTTCTCATGAAAATGTCAATTATAGAAAATAAAGAAGATAAAAAATATACAAAATTGTCAATTCCACCTTTTTTGTCAGACCAATAGTTAGGCCACTAGAGCGCGCTGAAAAACAGACATTTTTTGGCCTTTCCGCGAAAAAATGGAAAACGCTCGCTTCCACCCTCTACAAAAGGAAAAATATTCACTTTATCAAAAAAAAAATTACACCACGTGAAAGAGCATTTAATTCTCTACAAATAACGTGCCTTAAATTATTATTTTTTTGAGAAGGGGGAGGGAGCGAGGCAAATATCAAGAATTAAATTTTTGCGCCTTACAGCCAAAACGAACTTTTGCAGTAGTTAATCTCCAATCTGCGCTTTTTTTCCGGTATATTACCAATAAAATAGGTTGTTTTGAAAAAATTGATGACTAAGCATGCCTAAAAAAATAATTTTTAAAATTTATTTATGAAATATTAGGTATTTTAGGCGGAAATTCAATCAAATTTTTAAATTCATATAATAAATTATGGGAATATTTTAATGAACGAATTTATATGGATTTTGCATTGCTGAATCCAAATTTCAAGTTTATTTTCATTTAAAAAGTCAACTTCACATAAAAAAATGAAAAAAATATCAAATTTTCGCTTTTTTGTTCGATTTTCACCGATTTTCTCAAAAACTATTCGTTTCTCGAAAAAAAGAAGTACACCAAATTAAAGTACATAAAATTTCCTATAAGATGCATTTCATTTTTATTTTGCAAGAAGCAGTGTACGCTTTAGAGCGTTCTGAAGGAAAGGGATTTTCATGTTTCTGTGTAAAGTCAAGAAACAGATGTAATTCAGCGCGCTCTGGCGACAATACCTCACATTATAAAGTAAAAGTTGACTAGTGTATTTTGTAGAAAATTAAATGTACTTTCATGTGGTATAAACTATTTGTCTGTAACGTGTATATATTTGGAGCTGTAGAGGGGGAAAGGGAACGTTCTTCACTTTTTTTGTAGAAAGTCAAAAAAATCGCTGCGCTTCAAAACGCTTTAAAGTGTACACCGCTCCTTGCAAAATAAAAACGAGTCAGTGCATCTTATAGGAAATTTTACGTACTTTAATTTGGCGTACTTCTTTTTTTCGAGAAACGAATAGTTTCTGAGAAAATTGGTGAAAATCGAACAAAAAAGCGAAAATTTGAGATTTTTTCCGATTTTCGATATGAAGCCGAGTTCCCACGCGGGCACAATTTTGATATTCGTAATCAGCGCCTTCGAAAACATATAAAACCGTCGAAAAAAACCTTCTATGTAAATATTTTTAAAAAAGTACCGATTGCCTATGTTAAAAGGTAATATAGTCCAGTAACCCAGGTAGTTTTTACAGGAAAAAAATCCGGAAGTTCTTTTCTCAACGGTTTTATATGTTTACGAGGGTGCTGAATCCGAATCTGAACTTTGCATACAAAATTTCGAATGGCATTTTGGTGAAAATCCGAAAAAAACCCAAAATTTCACCCCATTTTTTATTTTTCTGCTTGTAGAACGGAAAGTATGGGTTTCTGATGAAAATGTTAAGTATAGAAAATAAAGAGGGTAAAACAATCTACAAAATTGTTAATTACAACTTTTTTGTCAGACCAATAGTTTAGCCTTTAAAGCGCACTAAAAATCTGGCAATATTCACCCCTGAGGCGGAAAATTCACCATATCTTCTGTAAAAAAGTAACATTTGATTTAAATAAATAGGAAACACTACTTCAATAATTTCTTGTATGATTTAATCTTAATTTCTATCCCAATGATTATTAATTAAATTAATTATTCTTCAGTATTTTCCCCCAGAAACGGTTTTTTTGGCAATGAAAAATTCATTTGCTTGTTCATTTTTATTTGTGCAAGGAACCAACTTCCACTGAAAGTCTTTTGTTAAGTATTAACTACTTTACTTTCGATCTTTGCTTCGCTCCCTCCTCCATCTCAAAAATATAATTTAAGGAAAGTTATTTATAGAAAATTAAATGCTCTTTCACGTGGTGTAAAATTTTTGTTAATAAAGTGAATATTTTTCATTTTGTAGAGGGTAGAAGAGCGCGTTTTCCATTTTTTTGCGGAAAGGCCAAAAAATGGCTGTTTTTCAGCGCGCTCTCGCGGCCAAACTATTCGTCTGACAAAAAAGTTGTAAATGGCAACTTTTTAGATTGTTTTATTTTCTTTATTTTCTATAATAAACATTTTCATGAGAAACCCATACTTTCCGTTCTACAAGTAGAAAATCAAAAAATGGGGTGAAATTTTAGGGTTTTTTCGAATTTTCACTAAAATGCCATTCGAAATTTTGTATGCAAAGTTCAGATTCGGATTCAGCACCCTCGAAAACATATAAAACCGTTGAGAAAAAAACTTCCGGATTTTTTTCCTGAAACACCCCTTTTTTGACACCTGGTTACTGGACTACTGAAAATACCTGTGATAAAATATTGTTTAATTTGAACTTTGCTGGAAATACTTAAATTTGATTAAATAGAAAGAAGAATAAAATTTTTCAGTGGAACGGTTTTTGGTTATCATAAAAAAATTATTTAATCATTAAAAATTGTTTCTTTATCATATTTTTTAAAAATTCACCTGTTATAAAACATTTCAAAATAAATATTTCCAACAATAGAGTTTTTGCGTGTCCTGGAAAGAGCAATAACCTCAATAAATTTAACATTGAAGGCTAAGCATAAGAATTTAGAAAAGGGACAAAAAAGGCTTCTTGGAATTCTTTGATTCAGAAAATTCTTTTTCGCAAACCTTCCTGGTTGTGTGAGGAACAACATGCTAAAATTTCATAAGAATCACATTAATAATGTGGGTGCTAGGATCCAAAAACTAAAAACGGGAGTGAATATTCAAAACCCCGTGCACCTCCTCCAGAATGGAATATCGAAAAATCCAGAAATTACTTTCTTTGAAATACTCTTAAGAAGGTATTACCATTAGTTCACTTCGTAATATCGATTTCTCGGTACTGTTTTCTTCGAAAATGTAAAACTTGGTTTATGCTCAGGAAAAACGGGTTTTTGGAATATTCAGACCTCTTAAAATTCGAATATCCAAAATCTGAAAAATGCCTTTCTAGATATTGTTGCTAGGTACCTTCCTGCGAAATAACAAAGATCTGGGGTCATTTGGGACGCCGCTGGGCTCAAAAACGTCGAAAACGCTCCAAACCATCCTGTGGGTCAGAAAAAAGATATTTCGAAAAATCCCTTCTTAGTGCGCGTATACACCGTAAGGTCTTCGACCCTACCAAGTTTCGAGTCTTTAGCCCCGGTAGATTTTGCTGTGCGTTGATGAGTGAGTGAGTGGTAAAGCTCTTTTATTATTATAGATACCTTCTTTTTACCTTGAAAATTCGGCCGCTTACAATGAGTGGTGCTCTATGGGTGTAATCTAAAGGGTCTCAGAAATGAGCTAAAGCACTCTTTTGAGGGGCAAATTTCCAAAAATTTTCTGGGGGAGGACCTCCAAACCCCCCTTTTACTTCGAATTCATATTGTTTAAACAATTTTGAAATGTAGTGCATCAAAATTTCAATCCAGTGTTGTCACCTAAAACTTAACATAAAAGTACCCGTAAGGAGGTACCTCAGAAAATATTTGAGTCAAAACCCCCCCCGAAACAAAAGTCTGGTTACGGCCCTGCCAACAAGAAAAGCGTTTGGTGTGAGCTCTATTTGATACTTCATCTAAGATTGAAACCATCTCCGATATAGAAGAAAGGCCGAGAAACAATTTCTCCAATAGGGAGCACGGTATGAAATTTCTTAAGAATCGTTTTCAGGGCATGGTCGGAAGTGACCCTGGTTTTATTAACCTTGCCTTTGAAGAAACAAATTGCAATTCAGGTGTGTTTATTTTTTGAAAAGGAGGGGGTCTACTCCCAACAAGTTCGATTTCGCTGATGAGGTCGTAAAAATTGAGATTGCAAACAATTGGGGGAAATCGATGGGGGTGTTTTTATGGGCTTTGGAATGTTTACCTAAAGGAAAAGAATATACCTCAATAGAGAATCCCCATCAATCCCCCTTTTTTAATGAGAGACTGTATGTTAGCTTTCGTGTACCTATCGTTCATTTTTTTTTTCGATGTGAAATATTACCCTGTCTAATGAAATGAAATAAATTATTAACCCTGTTGTTGATTTGTGTACCTTACAAAAACTTTTTAGGATAATCATTTGAAACAGATCGGTAAACATCAAAAAGGGAGGAAATAACATTTTAAATTGAAATTTCGATAGGAATTTTCCGCGTGACTGAATTTAAGAAGGAGATTTGTGATGAAAAAAAAGAATTTATTGATTGCTATTTATTGAATGTTTCTAGAATAAATCTAAAAGCCCCGACTTCTTTTTGTTCTTAAAACATATATAAAACAAATATTTTACTACGGCACTATAATACTCTGCCTCTTAGCTATCACAATGGAAATTATATGGAAATATAAAATACAATATTTGATGAAATACTGTCTTCCCTGATAATGCGAAATTAATAAAGAATTACTTTATAAAACATTTTTTTAGAAACTAAACCTATAACCTATACGATACGGAGTACGATCTCAGTCCAAAAAAAAAAAAAAAAATGGCAAATTCACTTTTTGAAAAATCTCCAAGCTTCGCTCTACACAAAAGGAAAAAAAAATTCTTATCAGCAGATATAGACCCTTGAATTTGTTGAAATCAATGGCCACTGGCCATTCATTGTATTTTTTTTTAATTAAATTTGAAATTTAAGTTAATTTGTCTTTTCTCTTATCATTTGTTCTTAACATAGGCAAAATAAAATTTGATTTGAATTTAAAAGTGTTTTTCTTTTTTTATCCATTTAATGATTGACCATTGAATGAATGATCCCTGGATATTCACGTACTCCATTAATAGTGTCGTAATGACTCAGTTTCACACCTATTTAATTTTATTTTCCTTGTTTTTCTTTTTTTTTTCACTTCTGTGCTGTGTACTAAGCAGAAATACTATTTAACTGTCTATAACAGTGGTTTTTAATATTTTTTTTGCACCTGAAATTTCATAAGGTTGAAAAAGGAAATAGGTCCCTCAACTTTTTTTTGTATTTTTTTGGTTTGGCAACAAATCAAAAAGAGAAGATATCCAAATAAATACATTTACAAATTTTGAATTTCCATTTGCAAGGGTGTTTTTAGTAAACCAGCCATTTTGGTTAAGAGGAAATCAGTTATTAATGTATTAAACAACTCTGGATCTTTCAAACACAGTAAATTTGATATTTAAAAATATTCTATTTCCAATAAATTGTCGATTCCATACTAGTAAATCTAATTTCTCTACCTAGAATTGCTTGTTGGTAGCAAAATTATCGTAAAATTCCAACCACATTTTTTTCAAGAGCAAAACGGATGTTAAAAAAAAACCATCCTCGTAACTAGGAATCATACTAGTTTAGAAACAGTCTCTGTAATTTAAAAAATACTAGAAGAATCATGCTGAAATAAGGAAGGGGACACAAATTTGACATTCATAAGTCTTAAATTATGACAACCTTCACCTCTTTGAAGTAAAAAAAAAGTATCTTTTGCAAATGCAGTTTCAGATTAAGTATATTCTCATTTTAATGAACAAATCCATATGTACGATTCTAAAAATTTAGCAGTAAGTTTTAGAAGGTTTTGTTAGTGTTTAAAACACATATTTACGTTCCACATTTTCAGTTAAAAGCTTTTGATTTAAAGACAAGTCATTTGCGTACTTCTCTCTTTAAAAGAGAAAATGGTAAAATCCAAACAGATATGGTTCCTATCCTTTTGAGTATTTTTGTTCTTGGTAATTGATGTCAAATAAATAAATATACGAAATTCAGGAGAAAGAGAACAATTTTAATTAGAATTAACCAAATGCTAATGGGTAATTTGAAATGCTTACTTCCAAAAAAAATATTATTTTCAATTCCATTATCACAAGACCACAAATTTATCCGTCTTTTTGTTCGTAATTAATTAAAGGGACTGCATACAATTCGTGTTTCTTTCACAGTTTGCAAACAGTTTAAAATGACTTTTCACAACTGGATATGTATTTGACATTACTTTCAAATTTGAACTCGAAATATTTTTTTAAAGACGCCATCATGAAATTCCATTTGGTATCGAGAAAATGGTAATTTTCTTAAAATTACACAATTTTTTTGGCTCTTAGCAATCGAAGAAAAAGTGAATTAAAAAAAAGTTTATTAATTGCTGTTAAATTAATTATAGATAGGAGTTAAGTATAATAAGGGAATGTAAGAAAGTTTATGAAAAAATAAAGAAAAATTGTTTCAGAAAAAATAATGTGTTTTTAAGTCAAACCAACAGTGTATCAGGAGATACATTTTTGTATTCTACGTATTGTTTCAGAAAAAATAATGTGTTTTAAGTCAAACCAACAGTGTCTCAGGAGATTCATTTTTGTATTCTACGTTCATAGTAACATAATTTGAGAATCTCCACAGTTTATTGGATACATGTTCTAAATACTGTTCACTGTACTGCCCGGAACCACCCCACACCACAATGAACAATTTAATCTTTATTCATTTTTGATTTTAAAACTGAGAGGAATTCACATTAAAACAAAAATAAAATAATGTTTTTCGTACATACCAACTGAACTAATAATAACAACCAGTGTTGCCGAAACGTTCGGCATATTCACTCAGATTTCGAACATCAATTCTTCCAGTTCATGGGAACCCGTCATTATTCCTGTAAAATAAACATCAATTAAACTTTTAAAAACAAGCGTAGTTGATAAAACGGAAAAACTTTAAAAATATAATACCCAAATTTCAATAGTTTCATTTTTTATAATACATCAGCCATTTAGAAAGCCGAAAAAGTATTTAAAAAGTATTTTTCATCAGTGGTTAATTAAACTTTTGTAAATAGTTAAAAATAGAAAATACATTTATCTTTTTTATTACCAACGCCATATGCAGGAGTCACTAAAGGGGCTGAAAAAAATTATACTGATGTATCATTAAAGATAGTTCATTAAAATGTACTTTGAAATATTTTTAAACTTCTACCTTTTCAGTTAGTTTTCCTCGTAAAACAAAAGTGAAACTGAACTTAATTTAAAAACGAGGGAAACCATATTATAACTGAAATATTTGAAAGAAACTCTATCTAAAGGAGATAATTTTTTATACGATAAGATGGTACGATAGATGACAGTCTCTTAATTAGTCATAAGATATTTTAATAACTTCTTCCAAGACTGTGAGGTTTGTGAGTGACAGCGAGGTTGAAAAAACACCTAATTTTCTTTATGTTTATTGCTAATAATAAGTGTTGGCTGGGGGTTAAGTTTCCTTTTTTAATTGGGTAAATAGTTGGTGTGTGTCAGATGGAAAAGGAAACAGCTTGTATCAGTGACACTCTGGGATATAATAAAAGCCAGTGAAAGGGATGCTCATTGACAACCGTTGTATTGTGTTTGACATCTTGCTAGATATTAACTGCTACGGCTTTTTATTAAAAGGGGATATTGTAATATAAATACTTAAATTTAAATGGTAAGTGAAATGAACATAAATCGAGTGCATTATTCAAACGTGTATCGAAATTTATTTGCTGAAAAACACGAGAGCGACATCTTATTCATCTTAAAAAAATTATTTTGGTAATAAAATAATGTGAAATCATATAGGAATCATACATTTTAAAAATCAAAGTTAAAGATACCGATTCTACGTAGACAGTAAGAAACTCTAAACTATTCTATTTATCTAATCAGATAAAATGGGCAAGCAATTCTGACTAGAGATTGAGCTAATATTTGAATAAGATAGAATTAAAGTATCAATAAATTCAATGAAGTTGAAGTAATTATTATTTAATCAAAGTTTTGATTGGGTTAAAATCATCAAAACGTTTTACAAAATATTTTTTAGATGTAGTTATTAATTCGTAAAAAGCAAATGTTTCTCTAGTAATGAAAGGTATATTTTTCAAGCAGCATCTCTTTATACTGATTTCCCAGTACAGTTAAAGTATTAGGAAAATTTAACAACCAAGACATCTAATTCGAGGAAAAAGTATCCAAAAAAGCAATAGTTTATTATTTTTACGTAATTAGCTACCCATTAGAATTTAATAGATTACTACTCTTTAGTGGTTTGAAAACTCCTTCAAGTTCTTTTTGGATCATACCGTTTAGATACACCTGCGTATAACAACTCGAATCCAAATCATCCTCTGGCCACCATGGTTTCCAGATTTGACTCCATTTACATTTTATTGGGGTTTAATCCGATTTGTATGAACGAACAATAAACAAATGAAATTGGGTATGAATGGAAGAAAATAAAATCTAAAGGATTATCCTGCAAAACCAAGTGGTAGCTGACTTATTATTATTAAAAATACTTGTTAACTTTTGGATACTTTTAGCTCAGCCGCTATGTTTAATCATCTATTGCACTTTCTATACAGCTTATTCCAAATAAAACCTTTAAATGTAAACTGTGTTCGCAACCAGCAAACCAGGGCATATCATTCATCACACAGATGATACTGGTCCTTCCTCAACAGAGAATTTCATTACAGGGCCTAGAGAATGAAGCATCCCCGCCGTGTGACCAATAACCTCGCTTGGCGGGGTCCACCATCCTTTTAAGAAGAGGTCTCTTCGTTATTATCGGAACAAGTTTGCAGGACTTAATGATAATAAGCCAATAAGTGCGCGAACTGAGCTGCATCGGTGATTTAATTAAGCAGCGTGGTGATCGATTTTAAGGGAGAGAGAGAGAGAGCTGAGTGTTAGAATGTGTAGGTGAGAGATATATGTTACGGGCAATGTGACAAATCCGGGCATTATTAATAATGCCCGGGCAATGTGATAAATTCAGTGGAATTTATGAATGAAATTTATCACTTTGCCCGCCTCCACTTCGGGCATTATTAATAATGCCTGATTAATCACTTTACCCATAACATATATATTTAATTTCTCGGATTTTTACTCGCCAAAGGCGATACATACTTCAACTTGGCTTGTTTGGTACATATATTGGTGCCAATTTGTCGAAGTAAAAACTGTTTGTTTGAATAAATTTAAATTTTCTTAGATTTTATAGAGCAATATTGCAAAACACTTTAGAGAGATTTTAGAGGTTTCCAACTCGTTGATATCTGCAGACCATTTGGATTGAAATTAAACCATGTGCATACCACTCTTACCGTCTCTAAAGTTATCCCACACCTTAAAATTTCAAAGTGAACTATCATTTTGTTAGTAATACTTATAAATAATGTCGTGTAAGTGAAAATGTTTTGTTTTTTTTGTTGATTAGCAATATGGTGATGTTGATTACACAATTCTTATTATTCCCTCTCAATCATTGTCACAAAGTGTCACAGATAGATAAACCCCTCTATTACCTAAAAGTGTGATATTATTTAACAGATGACCCCAAACAAAAATCTATCTCTGTGGTCAGAATAACCTAATACTTTACATAATAACTTTTGATTGTTGATTGGAACTAATCCATTAAATTTATTATTTTGAACTTGATCTATTGATTGGATATAATTTTTCTTCGGCCATTCGTTTCCCCTTTCTCTTCAAAAAGTTGCATGTATGTAAAGTTTCATGGTTCTTGTTTTATAAATTTTTAATGTTTCAGTTTAGTTTGAAGCTGTCTCTCTCATTGCTTTCAAAAGTCAATTTCTCTCGTATTATTGGCCCACTCTTGAAACTTATAGTACTTCGGGATCCTTTTACAAACCACTTCTGAGACTCCCAGTTGTAAACCACTAGCTCCTGATAGTTTAAGTTAGGTGAAGTAACAAATTGTTTCAGCTTAGCTTTCACAGACAAATAGACATGCATTAAGTGCACTGTTGTAAGTATAAAGTACTATCTAGGGAAAGAGTAAACCAGGTTTCTGGATTTAAACTGGGATGATAAAGTTTTTCACATTTCTTAAAAATATATAGGATGTAAACGAGTGTGATGAAGTGTCAAGAAAACATTCATTTACAGCAAGTGAAAATCGATTAACAGGAAAATATTGTTTGAAATTTCGTGAAAAATGAGTATTTAGCTTCTAAATCTATAAATTGAAATGAGTTTTAAATTTATTGATTTAAGAGTATGTAAAGGAGAATTATAAAACTGAAAAGCGTTTAAATTAAATATTTTTTGCCGTTTATTATTGCGAGAAAACAAAATTTAATTTTCATAATTGACTCAATTTCTAATCAAGAATAATGCTAGATAAAATTTTATTTTCGATACAAGTATTTGTATTCTCTTTTTAAGCTATGTTTCGCCTGATTAACTCATGCATTAAATGGAAATTATCAGTAATGGGATTATTTATGATTTCTCTATTATCTCCAATCAAATTAAGTTACTTTTATGTTTTCAGAATCTATACTATTTTCTGAATTCGAGGATTTACAATGTTAGATCTTAAATAATTAAATTTCTTTTTAATTTCCCTTTGAATGTCATTTAACCTAATTACTTGTTAAATTTTCATGATCACAATAAAAATCCTCATAAAATATTCAAAACTAAATGGTTCCATTTTATACTTGAAATAAAATGTTATGAATAAAACCTTAGCATGTTTATATGATGTGAAGCAGTTTGCTCATTTTTGACACAAATAAAATATTCATAGACAATGTACTCTGTATTCTGAAACTCCAAAATTATGTTTGATAATCATCTAATAATTCACATGAAATCGTCTCATGCAAAAACACAATTATGTAAAATAGGTGTTTCGGTGCTGTGTTTTGTGGAGAGAACTTAATGTATCTTGATCCCTTGGATTCAAATGTAACATTACTATCCTGCCAAGAGGGTGGTCATAAAATAACAACCCCCCTACTATAAAATTATCTAGAGACGAAACTATCCGTAAAAAAAATCTGAAACTTAAAAAAAAACAGTTTCCTTTCCTTTCATAGAGGGCACTTTAACTAAACTTTTGCCTTGGTTTTAGGACTGTCACCAGATGTATGAAAGGTAAATGTTTATTAAAACTATCAAACCAGAAGTAATTACGTATAGTAACTATCCCTAAGAAAGTACGCAATTTTGAAGGGATAGTTATACATAATTTTGCTTAAGTGTCTTATTTTTCCACTCAATTTTAGGGGAGACTGTAATTTATAAATGCTGAAAAAACGTTTGTGCAAACTCTGTGTCACGACAAAAAAAATGTACAGAAACCAATCTATCTATTCATGATCGTAACAAAAATTCTCAAAAATTATTCACAACAAAGGTTTTTACGATAGAACTTAAAATTAAAATAAAACCTTTTTTACACGCTTTCGTAGCAACGTATATTTAATAATGGAAAGAAATGATGAAATAATTGCTATTTATCTTTGCAGAATACCCATAATAAAGCATGATTTGTAAAAGGTGAAGCTGATCGAAAAATACTGATTTTTTTATATTAAGATTAACTTTTATTAGCCTTAATTTAAAAATTCTGGGCATAAAAAATATGAGACCTGCGTTACATACAGTTCCATTTTACTCTTTTGAGTAAATCGTTAAACATATAGGATGTTGATTGTGAAATGAATAATTTGAATTTTAAACGGCAGGTCAAGGGACACTTAATGACTTTGAAAGAAACACTATCTCTCTCTGAAACTTCTACTGTCTTCAAGTAAATACCTCAAAGGCTATTCATCTCTCAAAGTTCAAGGTAGAAAAATATTTCTCCACTTAATTCAAAACCCAAAAGGTTATTACCTAAGCCATAAATAACCTTCTCGATTTCTGAAAGTAATGGATCAATGAATAAACACAACACCACCCTCGACCAAAAGAATGGCTTATTTACGGGACCTCTACCCATCTCATTTACAATGTTGATACATACCCCCCAAAAAACATATTTATTTCAATTACCTCATTTTGTTTGATGACGCATATTAGATGCTATCTGAGAATGACAGAGCAATTACTTGAGCTACAATTGGGGGTTCTTAATTAAATCCAGCTGCTACTTCGTGCTTTCTGCCTATTACTCTCTGCGCACACTTATTTTTCACTACGTAGAGGTAGTATTTGATAGCACTAGCATGAGCTGACAACCCTTAGTGACAACTCGGAGAGTACGCCATAAAGATAAATACGGTAATATGGGTAGGGTAATCTCAATAATGGATATAATTATCTCTATTACTAAAGTGAACACAATGATGTAAAGTTATTACAATAATGAACACTTCCTACAAAAAAAGTTTTTTGATTGCATTGCGATTATAATGCGATTGTGTTGTGTGAGAAAAATATAGTGCTGTTAAAGTACTGTTAAAATTACATAGACAAGAAAAGTGTTCCTATAAAGTTTTGATCCAAATTTAAGAACACTTTCAGATTATGAACATATTTTACAACACTCTCTTTAGAACACATATCTGTAAAGAACACATTTCTATCACCTTTTCAAGCCTATCACAACACAACAAGGTGTCAAAGTGTTCTACCTAACCACACAACTAAAGTGTTGTTAATTTGAGGATCTTAACTAAATTGTTCATGAATGTATTTAGTATATTTGTGTGGAGCATTTTCACTGCACCTTCAACAAACTTCTAGGGCTCAACATTCTGTTCTCTGATGAATCAAAGCTGTTAAACTACATTTGTTGGTTAAACTTTTCATTAAGAACACGCATAGGTTTAAAAAAATCGAAAAGTTTGCAATCCCTCCTCATACAAAAGTTTTTCAGCATTGCCACTTAAATCCCTTGATTACTAAGTTAGTAACCATAATTAACCTAATTCTAACCCTTACACATACTATAATGTTGTATGGGGAATGTGCATGAGACTATGAGAGTGTTCTGTATGAACCCTTGGCTTCAAGAGAGAAAGCTGCATGCACTCTCAAGCTGACATTACCCGTGTGATTTTTCTCCTCATTTTCTCTTTAGGCAGCAATTAAGATGGCAATCATGCAGATGCCTGAAGTTTTCGCTCTCTCTTTATTCCACGATTGTTGAAAGAGAGCGCACATATCGCGCAATGATGGGTTAACTAATGTTTGGACGGAGAAATTAATTAGAGCCATAAAGGGGCGGGTGTAGTTTTTAATTTCGCCGCATTTCGGGGGAATTAGTTCGGCGAGGAGGAGGCCGTGTTATTAGCTGAAGTTGGAAGAAGTTTGCTTTGGAATGTTTTGGCAAAAGAAAATGGCAGTGTTTCAAGCTTAAAAAATTTACTTTTTTTTTTTTCGTCTGAGTAGTTTTGAAAGAGAAAATCATCTTCCTGTTGACTTAGCGATGTTCTGTGTACACACAAAAATGAAGCTGAGATTCATTGTGATTACTTTAACTTTCATAATAATCTACTCTGCATCTATTTTTTGCCTGTTTGGTGTTTTAATTATTTTGATGCAGTTGTTTAGAATTTTTTTTATTTATATTTTCTAGAGAACTTGGAAACTATTAAGTACAGCAGAATACGGAAAGAATGCTTATAAACAGAATAGACGAGAATCTCCTGAGTTATTTAAGTTCAAAGAATCAGAAAGAATTCCAATGTTGTAACTTATGTATCATTGAATAGGATTATTAAAAGTTTGATTAATATAAGATGAGTTATGTATCCTTCAAACAATTTCTAAGTTTGATAATTTAAAAAATCCTTTTAATAAACTATCGAGTGTTTTGGGTTCTACCTTACTGAGGCCTTTTAGGGAACACAAAACGTATAAGTAATTATTCGTTTCTGGTATCCCTTTATATTAGTAAATCAAAAACTAAGCATTGCTTTCTTTTCATATTTTTTTATTCGCTATTCATTTTTAAAACATAAAAACTAAATTAGTCTTGGTCCCCTTTTAAGCATACAATTTGTAGTTAATATTAGAATTGAATGAACCTACCCTTGAACATTTCAACGTGTCACGACTTCCAAACGTTTGAATATTACATTTATAACTCATGCCTTTAAATCTTCATAGATTTTCTCTATGCTCATGACATCTCAATGATTGTTAGATATTAAAAGACGAAAACAAACAAGCCTTATCATTTAAACATTTGATATAAACACTCCATACTATCCTAACCTAACGTAATCCTACCTGCTGTGCCCCGTATACAACTTCACTAACAAATACTAATCGCGCAGTAGTCTTCTCATTACAACGGCAGCATTAGCAGCCTATCACATTGCAACAAAATAAAACTCAGCACACCTTAACGAGGGAGAGAACCACACTGATAGCGCGAAATCCATTCGGGATTCCGACCGAATCCGAACATCATTCGGAAAAGTATCATCGGCAATCTCTTCGGCTTAGATCGGAGGGGATTCGTATCGTTGCATCCTGAGCCGTCTTTGCTCAGCATCACAAAAATTTAAGAGGTATATTTTTCCTCGAGCATTGCTGCTAATCCTGGATGTGATCCCGAGTCACGGATGACAAGCTGTTGCCAAAATGAGGCTACTGAATATTCAAACGGCGTTGTGTAGTTTGTGATAATTAAGAATTCCAGCGTGACATGGAGGCTTTAAAAGGTTGGGGGTTATGATGAAATTATTTTAAGAGCTTTTATAAAAGGAAGTTTAGTTTGCGCTTAAGAAGCAATTTGGTTTGAATTAGGTAAATTAGTCAATCGTTATAGTGATAAAAATAAGAGTTAGAGTACTAGAAATCGCTTAAATTTCATATAATGTAATCACCTAAGAGAGAAAGAGGGTTGTTATATGCGTTAGGAAAGTTTAATTCCAATATTATTAAAATTATTAAATTTAGAAGTTTTAAATTAGCTTGAGAAATATATTCATAAAAAGAATGTATTCCAAACAGCCATTTTCCCGAATAAGATTCTAATGTGTTCTACCCTACCAGGATGCATTTCGACGAAAACATAATAGCAACAAATAGCAAAAAGTAGCAACAATAGAAAATGGTAGATAAGAAAATATAATTATATCAAATAACCATACCTAAAAACTTTGCTCAAATGAAATGAACTTGAAATTTGAATTACTTTTACTAACTAGTAAGTTATCGGTTTATAATTTTTTTTATAATTTGTTTTCTAGACCGAGAACAAGATAATATATCCAAATAATTGAACAATTGTCGGAGTCAAGCTTTTGATTATAAATCAGGCATGTCCTGATTATTTGCAACATTATATTTTGTTGTATCAAGGGATTTCACAATATGTTGCATAATAAGTCAAATTGAAAAGATGGAATGCTGTAAGTTAAATAATGATATTATCAGTAAACCGGACATGATTCTCATTGAAAAATGTCTGAACTCAAGTTGTTAAGTTAGTATTTGATTTAGTTAAAAAATATTTCAATTTTCGGTCATCATAAAATAAAGGCTTGCTGTTTAAATTGATAAAATCGACCGTCTTTACTAGAGAGAAATGACACATATTAAGATTATTTCTCTTTAATTTGACTACAAAAATAGTAGTTTATATTAACAGTGAATTCTGAAGACTTTTTTTTTTGCAGCACCCACCATCTCGCTGAAAGATACTCTGAATCCTTTTACTATTTATCAATTTGTTGTCTTCAGTGAATAGACTGTAGCTTTTGTTCCTAATTGGATATAGCGTTTCCTCTTCAAAATTTCCGGTAGTTTAATTGAATTAGTTTTCCCCATACCGCGCAGGTCTGATAAATATGGTTTCTTCCATAAGGGCTTTCCCACATTATTATTTCTTCTCTATTTTCAAAGGATTTACCTACTAAATAGAAAGTTTCAAAAGTCCTGCCCTGTGTCACAAGTTGCCACGTCTTATTGATCCCCCCTTTTGCTTTTTAATTTCACCATTATTTTTTTGAGAAGTATAGCATTTCAAATTTTTTCGTTTCCTTTTTGTTAGCACCTTTGCTCACTGTTGCTAAATAATGAATACATTGTGATTTAACAAAATGTGCTACCAGAAAACCTATGTAATTTGTCCAAAGAGATCCCATTATATTTTGATATAAATCCTCAACGTATGAAATAGATTCTTCTAGTAGGAATCCTGTTACTCTAGTGTCTGTAGTCTGACTACGGAGTCTGTATCAATATAACGTGATTTCCCTGCATATTATATTTCCCTGCATGGGTCCCTATATGGTAGCAGACAGGATTTCTTTATTAAGTCAACAGGTTTTTAGAGGGTAGCATTAGAAGAAACATCTACATAAGCATCGGAGCAGTTTTTATAGTATGATATCGAGACGTTTTAACTTTCCTCTTTCACATTTCCCTCTCAAACAAGAACTTCATTTTATATAAATAGCTCCTAAAGTCAAGTACTCTCTTGAATCAAGTTACTGTCTTCATAGATTCCGCCTCATTTCACCCAGTTCATCCAGTATATCAACGCAAAGAACATGCATCGGTTTGTAATAAAATCCTGTTTGAACAGCATGCATTAATTTATTTTGCTACGCTAAAAGAAAGATTAAAAATTAATGAAGATACCCTGAAGCATCAAGGAGGTGTGGTGGAATAATTATGCTCTTTATGTGTAAAAATAATCAAAATGATCAAATCCTTAATTTTATAGGGCATACAACTCGATTTACAATAATTTTTATAGTTATTATGTCTATAGTCAAAATACTTACTTCATAATGTAAAAATTTAAAAAAAAGTAGTGAAATTAAGTAATTGGAAAAGTATTACTTGGATTTGAGAGTTTTAACTTTAACTTTTAAATTTAGACCAGATTAGTTTCTTCTGCATTTTTTAATTTTGCTGAAATGCATGCTGAGGGACAGGAAAATCTATAAAGTAACACATAAATAACATTTAATTAAATATTTTTTTAGGGAATAAAATTCGGGAATAGTTTATTAGGCAATAGTTATGGTCCCTTATTATGCAAATTCAAAATATTATACATTTGATTAGTGATCGATTAAATACTAGTCGTTACGAGTAGGTTTCCAAACGTTGCATTATCCTTCTTTTAAGTCATATTCAAATGTGATGGATCCATGTATGTGTAATTTAATGAATATGAATATACATTTTCTACTTAAAAAATTAGTGTGCTGCACAACACTTCAAATGGTAATCAAATGCGGTGTGTAATACAGTTACAAAAATATTACTCCTGATTGTTCCTCTTAAAGGGCATAACGATGTTGTAAATATAATAGTGTTGGACGAATAGATTCCCAATAGTGCGTGAGTAAACTACGACCACATTCACGTTACAATGACTCCTCCTTGGAAAAAGATAAATACCAGAATCAATATTCTTCTACGCATTTTACATAATGATAACTCTTCTAAAACGAATAAGTTCATTTTCAGTTGGATAGTTAAAACAATTGAAAAATTTATTTAAAACCTTTTATACAATTTTTGCCTGCCTATTCTTCTGCCAAATAAGAACTTTCTAAACCGCAAATTCATACCTTCAATGTTTTCAGTCTGATACAACATTTCACTACTTGCGATGAGAGCTATTTTTTAATTAATTTTCTAAGATAAAAGGTTTTTTTGAGAGTTACAGACATTATTTTTCACCGCATGCTTTTAGATCTGAATAATTATAACTCCAAAGGCATGCGTACTTATTTTTTAATCAGCTTTTAAAATATAACCACCAACCAAATTATCTTTATTTCAATGAGTAGTAAAATGTAATACTAGGTATAGGTACCAGCGCTTTTTGAATCTTCTTATATCGAGCTTTCTTTTTTTCGTCTCTAATGGTTGTGACACATTGATAAACTTACTATTAGTTCATCAATGATAATTAATCCGTCTGAAATCAATGCACACAATGTTTCTCAGAACAACATCCTTTCCCCGACTACTTCCGATTTATTCCTTCAAAGAAGATTCTTCTAAAAATCCCCTCCCCTTTAACCACACCACCCTCCCTTCATCAGTTCAACATAAAAATCAGATGTTTCCCCCAGATTTCACCATCTCTTGTTTTGACACCCTGAGAGACATCGGGATAATTGGGACAAGGCGTCTTCCCTCGAGATATTAGTTGAAACGAGCCGTACGATAAAAGGAACGGTGATTTGACGAAGAAGACTCCTTCGTGTAATAAAAATAAGGGGTGGATGTGGAAAGCTCTTTCAGATTGGGGAAGTGAAGTGAAGGTAAAAGGCCCAAATTGTGAGCCATTGTCCTTGATATCTTAAAGGAATGAAAGTCAATTTTTCTGAATAAAATTGTCTTTCAGGTAACGGCAGTAATTTGAAAAGATTGGAAGAGTTCAGTAGTTGTCGTGAATGCTATCTTGTGCTAAAGGAGAGAAACATTAAATAGTATTAAGTTAATCTTGTACGTCTTTGTTGATTAGTTCTTTCTCTCCAAACAAAATATTATGACGTATATTCAACCAAAGAAGAATTATTTAAGTAATTTGCAAGCAAGTATTTAATTAAAGCATTATTTGAAGAGTCCAAAAAATTATATTATTATTATTATTATTATTATTAATTTCATTTTTTTAAAATTAAAATAATGCTTTGGAGGATAATTTTATTAATATATGGAATATTTTTTAGCCATTCCAATTACTAAATAAAATACAGTATTAAGTATAGAACTTGTAACCAGTTTTTGGAATGTAATAATAAAATTTCAACTTATATAAGGCTTTATACTTTATTCTTATTTTAATTTAATAAATAAAATTATATCACATTTACCATGTGATTAAAAACTATTTAAATACCTAAACATAATAGTAGGGACTTAGTGAAACATTTAAGTTATTGTTAATTAAGTTATGGACTTAATATTATAAGAAAGCATTGTATTTTGTATCAAATCATATTTTGATAGTGTCTCTGAACTCAACGTAAGATAAATTATTTCATGCAAAATAAGGTGTAATGCTTGTTAGACACAACCAACCATTTCTACCCATGATTATAAAGCCAAATCTGGAATCAACTGACATGCACTAAAATGTATAGTGTTACCTAACGGCTGTATTCACCATCACTAACTTGACCTAAGATTAACCAGGAATCAAGCTTTTTCGACAGCTTTGATTTGCTTAAAACTTGTTTCCATTTTTCAACTACCAATTAGAAATATTTGATTCCAGGTAAATCTTAGGTTAGGCTAGTGGATACGAATGGATATGAAAACAAAAACCCCTTTCACCTCATTAGAAAGTCTTCTTTCCTTTGTGAATAATTGTATTTGATTGTGTCTCTTAATTTAACATAAAATAAATTACTATTTCATACAAAACAAGGTGGAATGCTTGCAAAACACACTGCCAAAACCGATCAATTGCGAATGTTGACATTATGTCTCTGTTTAAATTACGATCAATGGACTTAATTACGCATACATTATAAACACACACATTTGAATAATGGCATTGGGGGATCCATGAGAGTAGAATGACTCTCAGTTCATGTGATTCTCCCCTAGAGCCCACATTCATGCTATGCTTTAAAAAGTGGGTGTCAAAACCGTTTTTGCATGAGATGCATGCAAAGTATGTAATAGTAGTCATAGAGATCCTATAACTAATTCCATTGTGTACAACTGAGAAATTCCTTACACGGATAGCATTTCTATCAAAGTAAAGAAAAACCCAATGATTTAAAGATATCAATTTATCTAAGTCAGTATTAAAGTCGACGTTTTACGAGGTCCTAAAAAGTTCCACTAAAAGGGGGTTCGATACACAGGAATTATGTAACATTTGTTGGTAAATAAGTAAATTAAGTGGACTTAAGAATTTTCTGCAGTTAGCATATATTTTAAAAACCAATAGCTAACGAACATTCAAAAGCTTACTTTCAAGAATGCATCGTAAATATTTTTCTGCAAGATCAGCAATGATTTAAGATGAAATTACAAAACTTAAATTGAAGGAACTTAATAATATTGGAAAGTCATTTACTAATAATAGATGAAAGGGTAGCCGGGTGGTAAACATTAAACCTACAATCATTCCTTTTAATTAGATCTAGGTATGAAGGCATGTTTGCTTTAAAAGGACCTCCAGATGAAGAAACAAAATTGATACCCGTATTGGTAGTTGCTTAATCCTCCTTCAATAAAATACGTTCGATTGGATACGAACTTATTCAATAAAAGAACTTCTTTCGTCCTGCTCTGGACCAGTTATTGGAAGTGTCATTTGCAGAGAATTTCCCGATAGAACAATTTTCTGCTCAATTAGATAATTGAATAATTGAATGGATATGTGTTGGAAAATATTAACTTTGGTATAGAACCGTTTCACATTACACACACACACAAGTAACAGATCTATATAATAAATTTACTGTCTTTCTGTAATGTAGTACAATGTCATTTCGATAGGTTATGTTTGTGAAGTAATTAGTGAAAATTTGTTGCTCTAATTTTGGCAAAATGAATTCTTTCCTGCGTCAGAAAATATCACTAAACTAATGAATGTTGAATTTGTGAATTAAAATCGTCAATGTGAATAAAAGTGAAAAAAAACTTAAGGAATCAAGGAATCATATATATAATTTAATGATAAGTTGTAAAGCATGCGAAGTATATTTAGAAATACTATTAATTTTTTGCAATATTAAAAGCATATGATATACAAACACTGTATGACTGATACCACTTCAATATAGTATACACTGTAGGATATTAAGTTAACGACCTTTTATTAAGCCTGTAAATTATACCAATATTTTTTGTTTGTTTCCACTACAGCTCTAGTTGTTCTCATTGGATCAACAGCATTCTGGATCATACTTAGCTAATCTAAATGCTCAGCTAATCTCAAATAGTGTATCAGCGGCGATACACTAGTTAAGAAATCCATGCACTAGGTGTTTAATAATCATGAGCATTTCAACATAGAGAGTGTATCTCATATATACGATACACGGTATCCTCCAAAGTCCATAACTGCAACCGCGGCATTATCCCAGCCACCGAATTTAATCGGGCCCCAAATCGGCGATCCGGATCCCTCTGTAACCGTGATCCCAGCTATTCTCCGAGGGGATAATCCTTTCATTATGAAGCGCTCCCACTTTAACCAGAGGCCTTTATCTGTTGCCGGTATAATCGAGACAAATCAGAGTTCGCATGGCGATTGCTGGTAGGGAATGTAGGAACGCATTAAGCGAATTAAACTGAGCCCCCTCATTGGCTGCTTATGCGAATAATGCTGGTTTTTGGTTGCTATGGGATTCAATCAACTTACCTGAAAGAAACACTTACGTGTAGTAAATATTATGAGTCCAGTCGGTTGACCTGTTGATGTAGGAAATATATAAAGGCATTCAATTCATAGTGTCTGACAAGTATCGGTATGAATAAAGGAGTTATTTTATGAGGTAACATCAAGTCCCTTTACTACCAAATTTTAAATTAGTAATTAAATACACCATCTACAATACAGATAATATAAAATAAAAAAAGGTTAAAGGTGGGATATATTGATATACTTTAGTGTTATTCAAAGAATGCCAGTGAGATTCATGATTCATAAATACAAATCATACTTGGGCAATTTCATAACTGACATTTTTTAAAGGAAAACCATAGATATTTTGTAATTTACTTCCCAAATATAATTTTTAAAAAATATTGCCCACTTATACATTTATAAGGAATGCCGTAAGAATTTTCCAGTGATTGCAAAAGGTAAATTTGTTAAAATTTAAAGCAATTATAGCTAATTTTTTTTGTGCAGTTATTGATGTATGCATTTTTGATGGTGTACTTCGTTACTCATTTTCCTTTAGAAAAAAATTGTTATTAAAAGGATTCAAATGTGTATGTAGAATCTTAAACGGATATATGGACTGATAAACCGGTTTCTGCAATGCGGATGCTTAAAAGCATTCAGTTGTAAAGTTAATTTTTCCGCATACTGTCTACTTTGAAGGAAAAACGGGTTTTACGGAAACTATCAAGAACAAATTATTACGGTGAAAAAAACTTTACTTTAGAAATAAATATTGCGATTATCTTCTTGGAGGAAAAAAGATAGATAGAAAATTAATTAATTGAAGAAATATAATTCAGTTTAGCGAAGACATTATTGTGGTCACTTGAGCTATTACTCAACGAGTATTCGACTTTAAACGCCTTATTTATTCTTTTTTATAACGTAGCGAGATAGGTAACATGATATCACAGAAAAATACTGACTGAATCTTGGTAACATTTCTAGTGAGTATGATATACTCTCGACCCCCCTCTCTCAAACACGTTTCTCGATCTCTGATATACTCTCGTAGATTTCAATTTCTGGCTCGAGGTGGGTGATCTCGGTTTCAAGCTCTTTTCGAGGCAGATGGAGTCTTAAGGAGCTTTTTCGGGGGACTGCGTTTTCCATTATATGCATTTTACTTGATACTTAACTCTTTAGAGATTTATAAACGATCGATTTTTTGGATCTTATGGTTCAGAGAATTTTTTTACTAAAATATACCAATGATGATATAGGATATCTTTTTATTTTTACAGTTCAAAATCTGGTTTGATTTAGTTTATTTTTATTTGGTAGAAAAATTGAATTTTAGGATTTGAAAAACAGTGTTTAAATTTTTTTGGAAAGTATCACTTTATTTAATGAAGGAAGTTTTTAAATAAAATGTCCCGTTAAAAATGTGTTACGATTATTAAGAGAAGAAATGACAATGGAGAAGAATCTTTCTGCAGAATAGTGTAGGTACTATCCCGAAATGAACTTTTCTGACCTTATTCAGGTGATTGAACTTTTACCTTTAAAACTGATTAAGTTAAATACTGTTAGTTAAAATACTAAGATTTCAATTATCAGTTTTAATAATAAAGTGCAGAAATTTAAGTAGAAAATGTTTAAAAATAAGTCAAGGTTAATTAAAGTTCATACAAAAGGTTTTTACATTGTCATTCATTAACATTTCACCAATATAAATACTTCAGATAAGTACAATTAAAAAAGTTCATCCATTCATAAAAATAAAATTCTATGGAGACAACCAAACAATAGAGTAAGCCCTATGAATATAGATATAAAAACTATGAAAAAACCCATTCCACATATGCACCTGTAAGAACACCCTCATAAAATACCTCCTAAAACAGAGAGTATACCCCCAATTCAAACCCTATTTAGAATCCCCTAACATTTCAGAAATTCGAATATACCCTCTTTCCTACTTTAAAAAGAGATAAAACCGTTTAATTGCAAAATGTTGTTTTGAATTAGCCTTACCCATTAAAGCTTTAACGTAATTAGATACTTTGGAACCTAATTTCTTTACTTAATTTGTTGCCCTTAACTGTCATGCGATACAATAGCGAGGTTTCCTGGCTTTAATGAGAGTTTAGCATTAGTTACGCTACTCCTAACTCGTTTTGGGTATTATTAAAAACTACTCGATACTCCCAAGTTTACGGTGGCATACATTTTTTATTTACCCAACATAGAGTGCTTAAAACAGCATTGTATCGGATTTACGTGTTCTTCTAGTCGATAGTTGGGGTTATGAAGTGTATTAAAAGCATTTCTAACAAAAACAAATGTTTTGGAAATCAATTCTTTACAGTTAGTTATTGCTTTTAAAGTAGTGGAAGCTTTATGGATTGTTTTTTTTTTTGTAATTTAGGTTTATACAAATACATGCTGTGAAACTTTTATTTGAATAGAAATGTGTTTTTTACAATGCCTTTTCAAGTTTTTTTTAAATCCCTGTTTGGTGGTTTTAATACTTATGAAACAAATTTAACTGGGTTTTTAATTTGCAGGATCTTTTAGTGTCCTCGAAACAAAAGTATGAATTTATTAGCTTTATTACCTATATTATTATTTATTTTTATTATGATAATTATTTAAGTATTTTTAACATTTGGGGACAGTGCAAGTTTAAGTTAGGGGAGACTTTTGATAAAAATTAACGGTATACTTTAGAATTAGCCAGGAGCCAATCTCTTCAATCGGATTTTATTGGAAACATTTTACAAACTTCGCATCAAAATATTACAAAAATTAAAAATAAATTCTTCTGGTTGATAATTTAAATTGCTTTTTATTTCAAAATTTGAATATTTTCTCCCATTTTATTTTTAGAAAACTTGGCACTTGTGCCCAGTTAATCCTAAAAAACAAAATTGACATTTTAAAGCATCTACATTCATCTTTCTTCTGCATCATTAATTCAAAATTTATTTAAAGATATATTTTTATTTTTCATTATTTTGACTGATAACTAAAAAGAACTTCAATTCAACAGCATGTATGAAAAATATACTCATCCATTTTTAAAATTTTAATCGTTTCTTTATTTTATGACTAAACAGTGTTTATAAGATCAACTATTTCCCTTTCAATAATTATTTTAATTTTAAAATAATTTTCTAAATTATTTGTAAGACAGAAACAAATTGAAAACATTTATAATAATTTAGTTTTAAAACTTATTTTAAAAACCAAAACTCAAATATTGAACTATATTTCAAAAGAATCTGTCGAAGCGTTAAAAGCTCATTTCTATTAATAAAATTAATTTAAATTAAATAAATACGTATATATTTTTCTAAGATTCTAACTCGAGTTTTAAAAAGTAGATTGAAAAGTCTAGATTTTTTGTGCAAAATTTAAAGTAAAAGTAATTTAAAAACAAATTTATCTGAGAATATCGAGAAAGCACCTAATGGGGAATAACCTTTAGGGAAAAGCACCTAATGTGTTCTGATCAATTTATTACCAATCAAATTATTTATTATTTCATTATTTAATATTCAAAGGTTTTATTTCAAAAATACATTTGACCAAAAAGCGTAGATTTTATAAATGATAAAATTGTTAAGAGCTTTTTTAAAATGAGTAAAAAATTCAGCCTTGGATGTAATTTTATTTTACTCACATATTATTTTCTTACCAGCGGAAATTTTCTGACTTTTATCAGTTACGTTTAGAAATTCTGATTAATTATTCCGAATCAGGATCAAATCAATCTATGTAATTCAACATCCTGTTTACTCGTTACTAATTTTCTTTTGGGTTTGAAATGTTTTAAACATTTATTCACGAAAAAAACCACGAGAATTTCCACTCATTCCTTTTATGATAGAAAAACGCAAGATTGACATCAAAATGCAGAAATGTGTTTTAAACATTTACTCTAAGCATTTTAATAGATTTAAGCCACAAGCTTGTTTTATAAAAACGAAACAGTACCACTACCAGGCAAAAGTTAATAGAATAATAGTGACATTGATAGCAATAAGTATAATAATGTCAAGGAGGAATTTATGATAAAATAATTTCATAAATTTTAAGCGTAACTCCTTGCAATAACTCTAACCAGCCTAATAAGAATAATCCGGCTAAGCAAAACGCATGTGATTATCTTCCCAATAGAAACTGCACATTTCTAAAAGAACCAAAATACGCAATATTAATTAGTAATGCAGCTCATCCCTACCTGTATCAGTTACTTCTAATGTTTTCAACAATGCGGTGTTATAGCCCAACGCAGGGGAAGGGTAGCTATCCTTTCACTAGTCGCGCACGTGGGTGACTTGGTCCCAAATGAAGAGAGAGAGAGCATGAGAGAGAATGGTTTGAGCGGAGATTTCTGACGGACGAGTGCAGGAGTATAGAACCGCGTGTCTTCTCTACCGGCGGGAGGGGCGCTACCTTGTGGGCACTTGCGGCCCAACCACTTGCTGATGAGGATTACTTTAAAAACAACGGTTCACAAACTTTTTTTTAGCTGCGTCTCTATTTCGATTCGAGTATCTCAATTTTTAGCGGAGTTCCTGTTTTTGTTTGGGATACTTAAGAAGAAAGTTGTATTAATGTAAGAAGGTAGGGAAGATTAATAACAAAAAGGTCACTTTTGTTAATTTTTTTTTTTAAATTTTCAATTAATCGGGTTTTGTGCATGTTTAGAGGTAGTGGCTTTTCTTATGCATTCAAGGATACTGCACAAAAATTAGAATAAAACTGGATGATTAGATTCCACCCTTAATGAGTAAAAAAAGTTTAAAAAGTTATTTTGTCCTTTTTAACCTAATGGATGTTATTAATTTTAAAAATGAATTTAAAAAAAAGAAGGGATTTTGAAATATTTATGAAACTATTAATCCTAGAAAAAAAATCTTACAGTTAAAATTTCTTACATAAGGCAGTTATACTATTATAACTAATATATGAGCTGGTTAGAACGAGAGAGAGGTATAAGTCCACTGAACGTAGTTTTGAGTAATTGAAGGTTTTCTGTATCGGCAATTGTGTTGTTCTTATGGAGAAGGCATTTCTTGGGTAGCCCTTACGGGCCACTTATTGAATTTTTGACATAGATAACTATCCCAATAGGTAAAGGACCTTAACAGGAATCCAAATCCACACTTATCTCATATTTTGTAATTTTGGACCTATGCCACTTTCATCATGAGCAGCTCATATGGATCACTTAGCAGTATAAGAATAGAATTTATTTTGTATCACATTTGCCACCCTTTCCGGCTTTTGTAGTTATGCACAAATGCTTTTTTATTTGTTTTATCTCATTAAAGACGTACCCTTAATCGCTTGTAATGTGTACTTAAAAACCCATTACACATGCTTCGTAAGCATTAGCTAATTGAAAATCAAGGAACGGAACTTTGTTTTTCCACTATCATGGAAATGTAGCCACACCCATAGTGAGTTTGTCCCTGCCGTGTCACAAAACAATCAAATGCAACTCAGAATTGTCAGGTTTACTGCATTTTTGAGATTGTATGGATATAATAAAGTTTTATAAATTAAGATAGCATATTTTCGAGCACGCATCACAGAAAACGAAGTTAAAACTTTTCACCTTTTGGACAGTTAGACGTTTTGTCATTCAAAATAAGCACTATTTGTGTGTTTTATTTTCATTTTCAGTCTGTAAAGTCTTTTTGCCATCAAAATTCTAACAGAATATAAATTAATTCTTAAACATATTGGTGGTTGAATTAAGTCTAACTGGAGTTTTTTAGAAGAGATTTTGAAATCATAAAAGATAAAATACTTTTTAAAACTGTCAACGGATAAATACTACTTTGCAATACATCAGGCCTGCATAACTTACGGCCTGTTGTCTTTTATTTCTGTATGTGGCCTAATAAGTTTTGAATGATAGTAAATAATTAATTAAATTTAATAAATCTTAGTTTTTGTAAACATATTAGATTTGCACAAGAGATCCAATCAAAGGTAAGACCAATTTTAAAAATAAAATAATAATAAAAAAAAAAAACAGCTGCCAAAACTTTTGAAAATCTTGCCATAGTTAAAAATACAGAAATTATAAAAGGTAATTTTACACCACAGGAGTGTTCTCTAAAATTTTCGTTCCGAAAGATTATCATTAAATTTTTCATTTCAAAAGGCTGTATAAAAGAGAAACTGGTTAGAATAAGTCATACTTCACCCGAGTATTCCTGAGCAAGAGTATTTTTTTGTGAAATGTTTGCCTGTTTCAAGTAATCTTCATCTTCATAGGGTTATGACGAGTACAGCGCCCCCATAGGTCAATTTTGGAACAATTTTCCTTGTTGAGCAAAGGTAAGTCTTCAGTTTCCTTCGTAAGTGTCTTATATGATAATTCGAATAAAAACTTACCTTTTAGACTTCTGGCGACAGTCCGAAATCCAAGCCAAAAATTTAATAAATTGTTTAAAGAAAATTTCCATTCCGTCCAAATGTCCTCTTCAAACTTTCAGATTTTTTATACCCAATAGTTTCGTCTGTTGAGAATTTAAAGTAGGGACGTTATTTTATGACCACCCTTATCAGTGGTTCTTTTTTGATGTCCTTTGAAATGGAATATTTAATTACCTTGTATAGTGCGACCTTATCAAGTATCAAAAATTATTTTGTATGTCACTAACAAACGAAAATAAATTTGTCCCGTAAAATTGGTTCTTAGAGATTATTCGGCAGGTTCAGTTGCTATAATTTGGCCAACATAGCGCGCAGGCCTGCTATATACTACATCACTTAGTTATTCTTATTAAGAACATAATTTTTTGTACAAAATTGCACTCAATGAATGGATAGGTAATGCGAATTCCAAAGACTCGATATGAAAGATGACATGATTCGTCTGGTCTGCAATTCTACTATGGTATAGAATGAGTTTTGAAGGTAAAGGTAGAGATAATTTGATAAACGATCATCTATGTTGCGTCATTAATCATGTTTGGAACGCACACTTCACTCAAATCTGAAGAATTATGAGGGGGTATGTTTGGCCAAACTTGTCAATGTGTCTATTTGTTCGCAGATGTGTGGAATTAATATTGTTGAATTCAAGGCAGATTCAAGGCAAATGTTTTGAGGAGAAAATATGGTAGTAACAATAAATCTAGAGTAAAATTGTAGATAATGTAACCTAAATGTTGAAACTGGAATAATTATACTTTTGTATTTGTAGCCAGCGGTTAGCCTAGTGTTAGAGTTTCTGACTACGAGCATGGCCACCTAAACTAATAAGGCCGTAGAAGCTTGAAATCTGAGTGATGTCATGCCTTCTCTTCCACGTCATCGACGCGTTTAAGACAACAGCGCAACTCCAGTCTGGAATCTTGATCGCCCCACCCTTTACAGCCTGATTGGTCTCCACAACTACGGTGAAAACGTCACTTGAATTAGCCACACCGACACACGTGTCGAATAATTCAGAAGTGAGAAAGTGAATTAGAGATCGCGAACCTCAAGTTGATTCCGTGCTCTATTATAAACAATTTTATGTTGTGTAGTTTCGTTTTGCAGAACTAAAAAGAGGTTTCCCTTAAGACCTGAAAATGGTTTTATGCAGAGTTAATTTTAATGATCATATTTGATCAGTGATTACTAAAATCTGGTTTAGTGATTAAATTTTAAATAAAATTGTAAAAATCGGGCCTGGTTTAAAACTCATGATCGGACATATTTTAAGCCTTCAAATTTACGATTACAATGGAGGGGGGGGGGTTAAATATTAACTGATGTTTCCTCTTTTCGATCAGTTTTACAATGTTATCATCAACAGAAAGATTTTGCTGGTTTTAGGTCCAATCTAAGGTGTCCAATCCAAGGACTGTGTGCAAATTTCAGATCAGGATTGTTCTGCTCTTTAACCCCATCTGTCATTAGGAGAGTAATTCTTAGAAATCCTAAGTCAAATCAATCCTAATTCAGATCAAACTTTCTTCACCCATCTGAAATATTCGGCACGTGTGTCGGTGTGGCTAATTCAAGTGACGTTTTCACCGTAGTAGTGGAGACCAATCAGGCTGTAAAGGGTGGGGCGATCAAGATTCCAGACTGGAGTTGCGCTGTTGTCTTAAACGCGTCGATGACGTGGAAGAGAAGGCATGACATCACTCAGATTTCAAGCTTCTACGGCCTTATTAGTTTAGGTGGCCATGCTACGAGGCCACCCGCGTCTGGAGTTCGAATCCTTGGTGGGTTATGGTTGTAGGGAGATGGATAAATTTTCCCCCTGTAAAAAGGGGTTGTGCATGCGAATGTGTGTGGCGTGAGGAACAGTAGCTACACCTCTGGGGCTTCGGTTCACGGGTGCCCACTGCCCACTGGATAACGCGAAGTAAGTGGAGAAATGACATTGGTCATAGTGTGTGTTGAGCTCTTCCATTATGGAGCTAAAGAAAATTCGGAGCTAAAGAAAATATGAAGCTTAAGATTGTCTAAAGATTTTGATTTCCTGAGAGAGTGTAATTGTTTATCTATTATTTCAGTGAGGAAAGATGTAAAAGTCAATTTCAATATACTTATTTATCCCTATAACAAATCTTTTTCATTCCTTTTAGGATCACTCTTTATCAACCTTTAAATATACTCACACGGTCCTTTTCATTGCTAAAACCTCCTAAATTATTTTGATTACATAGAAATGTAGATTTTTAAAATAAAAAAAGTGTTTCATATTAATTTAGGAAGTTAAACAAATTGAATGTATGATCTGCTTACAAAATTACAGTTTGCTTATTTTTAACTAAAGAAACACATTTATTTAGGGATAAAACTATTGTTACTAATAAGTAACTCCTTTTACTCAACACATATTAAGAAGTAAAGATAGACGCAGCTTAATAAGTAAGTCGGATGGATACGAAATCCTACAGTGATACATATAAGAAATACTTCCTAATTGTATTCATACACATCAATAATAAGATTGTTTATGAAGAAATAAATAAACTCTTTCAGTTATTAGATAGAGTTGTGCTCTTAATCTGAGATGGTGAACTCCGAGGTGGTACGTTATGAAAAATAATACCAACTGGATTATCTTAGCCAATGTTTGCCTTTAGGTAGCTTTCATAAGTTTTGGTCGGATCATATTTCAAAAGGAAAGCCATGAGGAGGCTATGGCACAAGATACAAACTTTCTCTTGTACCGTATTTTCGCTTAAGTCCCTCGGAGGTAATCCAACTTTCTGCAGATTGTCAAGAGAATATTGGTTCCATACTTTTTCATTTCTCCAGCCAGGAGAAAAAGTTTAACCCTGACAGCTAAGAGTTTGACAAAAAAAATCAGAAAGGATGAAATGAAAACAATGAACTAGTAATGGATATTTTTATTTTAATCAAATAAAATACTATTTTCCTCCAAAAACCCTTTAATTTAAAAGAAATTTTAAGGTTTACAGTGTACATATTACAACAGTCAACGCAGCCAGTCATTTAAAACCTTAGAATTTATATGATGGCGAGATTAACATATTTGAAAATAAATTATCATAATATATGTTAATTTTAAAATTCGGGAATAAATGGAATTATTTCGTAGAATATTTTAAACAAATTTAATCTCCCGTATTTTTATTACTTTCTTTGATTTCTACTTTCCGTGTTTATGTTTCTAATATTTCTATTTCATGATTTTTCTCCCTTCATAACATTGCCAATTTACTTCACAATTCCCTTACTTTTTTCTCTTTCCAAAATTTTCCTTACTCTAAGGATCGACATCTGTCAAAAATCCCTTTCATTTCCCTTTTAAATTTTTCTCACAGTTTGAAAATCCAACATTCCTTCCTACACTTACTTAAAACAACTAAAACGTATAACATCTATTCTTTCTGAAATTCTCCGAACTTTCACCATGACCAAAAAAATACTTCCTTACTTACCTATCAAAAAACAACCTAAAGCTCACAAAACTACCTAAATATTTATTTACCATTAAAAATAATCTTAACCATGGACAATAACTCAAGAACAGCTTACCTTCCCCGTAAGATGACCCATTTCATAAATTAACTCCCTCATCGTGTCTTAAACCTCTAAGGTAAACACTGACAGTTCGGATTCTTCATCAGGCCCAACTTAAGCCTTGGACCTACTCAACATTCTGCTTAAGTTAACTCTAAGAAGCCGAGGGGAATACAATGAGTTCAGTTCAAAGAAACTTCGAAGGACACTTTTGAAGAGGAACAATGTTTTAGAAGTGCTTCAACAAATCCTCTTGAGCTTCAGCCGAAGCTTTGATGGCCGAGTTTCACACACCAGATAACGACTCGAGTCAAGTCACGGAGCCGAAGATAAATAAAGAAAAGAAATATAAAAGTATTTAAACCCTCCTTTTAAATGTTTTTAGAAGAAATAAGTCTTTCTGGGGTGACGTAATGGCGACCATTGTGCTTTGATTTTGTTTTATACTTGTCGGTGTCATATTTCTCACGAGCTGGGATAAAATTTCGGATAAAAAGGAATCCTCAATAAATTTGTATCCGAAATATTTTCCTAGTAGGAAAGTATCTCAAAGCATAGCCATCGAAGAGAATACAACCTGTTTTGGGTTTATTGCAGAAACACAATCTTACCCTACAGGGTGATCACAATTAAACTTTCTCTATTTAGGGGGTTGTGTAGGATGGTATATGTGTCGAAATGGCATTAGATCTGAACAGTTAACATTAGTGCATAACCTCACTTAGTTAAAAAAAAAAAAAGAAACACTCTAGAAAACAACAAAAAAACATTTGTCACTCATAGTAGGGGTAAAACAGCTCGTGATGGCTATACAGTTAAAAAATTGCTTTAACAAATTGTTCAAAGTGTTCATGAGCTCAATTGTTCAACCCAGGACATTACTACATAAAGTACAGTGACGGAGGAACGACTTAAGGGTACGCTCGAATATGCCGGGAGTTTCCTGGATTTCTGCTGCAGCGGTCAGAACCTTTTTTATTTCTTCTTAACGGTGTTTCCACTTACTGCGGGGCCTCATAAATATAAAACGAGCGCATGACCTCAAGTATTTATTATTCTAACTTCGTGTCATTTTGGCTCATAGACTGGTCAGCAAAGCAATTTGAATTGCCGTGTCAAATAGTGCCTTCATTGTATGATACAATCGGTAAAAAATGAATCTTCCCTAAACACTCAACATTTTTACTCCCCGAATCGATCTTTTGGAGGTCGGTAAAAGGGAACCCTTTGCACCGCATGCGGATTTCTCATTACGGGCACGCGCGCTCCAAGAGCGTTCCTTAATTCGAAAGGGGTCGAAACAATGAGAGCAACAAGTTCCCTTTGCGCGGCAAAGACTAATGATGTTGGCCTCGGACCATTATTTACCGCATCGCATCGGCCGGCTCAACAAAGAACATCAATTTCGGAAAGGGGGTACTCTTCGAACGAATCCTGAAGGGGGGAGGGTTGTGCTTTCGCTCCGGGTATCAGAAAGAGTTGGTTTATTAGTTCTGTGGATTCCAGAAAAAAGGGGGAAATGAACCAAAAATGAAGCAATTGTTATTTTGGTGGTTCTGTGTATGGTTAGAATGGTTTTTAGTTTGGTATCGTATGTTTTGGGAAGGATTTCGAATTGGGAGGTACTCAAGCACAAAATTAGGGGAAACGTTGGTAGGGAAGGTACACTTGGGGGTTATTGAGGTGGTTTCGAAAGGGGGTATAGATTAGAAGCGTATATTTCGTAGTAGGGTATTGTTTAGTTTTCTAAAGCGTCGTATTTCAAGAATAAGAAAAAGAACTTAAGAAATGTAAAGGAGTTGCTGATTGCTAGTTATGGGAGAAGTTCCTTCACCAACGTGTCATTTGTTCGCTACAACGTTGATCCTTTCCGTTTTTTAAGTTAGAAAACTCTGTTTAACTTTCAAAATAGTATATGATCTCTCTTGTTTGACCTTTACTTAGTTCTTGGTTGATTTCACAGTTTAGTAGGAATGATTCTATGGACAATGGGAATCAAAGGACACATTGGTATAGGGGCGAGTGGGGCACCTTGGGACCGATCTTAGGGTATTCCCCTTTTCAGAAGGAATTTTTCGCTTCTGATTATAAGTACAAATAAATGACACTAAAATCTACTCTTCAACATGTTTTTGGATCTTTGGTGTGTCTGGTTAATTTGAGATCAATTTTGTATGATGCAAAGTTACAATCACTCATTGTAAAGCATTTTTTATAATAAAAGAAGTGTTTATGATATAATTATGTTTAGATTAAAATTCGTATATCTTTTAATATTTTAGAAAAGGAAGAAAACATTTTTTTGCTAAACCTAAAAGAGTAATTATAAGTTTAATATCCAAAGCGTCAAGTGGGGCACCTTGGAACATGTCCAAAGATACCCCAAACCTCTTATGAGTAAAAAAAAGTTTTTATTAAAATAATTAATTTAAGAATTTAGAGGATTAAAATATTGAAATCGATGCAAAAAAAGTATGTGGAAGAGAAAAAAAAATTAATGATTTATGTCATGACAAAAAAGGGGATATCAGTGAAAAGGTTTGAATGTAAAAGATGTTTAATAAAAAATAGAAATCAAAATGGAATTGAATATAATTAAACACAGATTTTTTTATTCGTGTTATTATGTAGGATTCTTTGATAGCTTTAACTTGAAATTCAATCCTTTAATAATTAAATTAATCTAAAGCCAGGTACTTCCAGTCCAGTTTGGACTTCATATCCAAAATAAAAAAAGGATGCTTAGGGAAAACTTAAAAAAAAAACCCACTTAAGTTCTGTTTTGTTTTTTTGTTTTTTGTGTTTACGCGTAAGTTAATAAAAGATAAGCTATTGGTAGCCACAATGACAGTTACATGTACGTAAGTATAATATCTTTACCTCAAAAGTAACTACTTAATTAAACTTAAATTAAATTAAATTAAGTAGCTTCAAACTTATTAACTTTAAAAATTAAAAATAAAATATAAAATTTTAGTTTTCTTCCCTCTTGGATTAACTATAGAAACAGAGATATGACCTTTCGGCTTTTTGGTACAGATATGAAAAATTAGAGGAGAAATAATGATAAAATCTATTGCAGAAGTAGTACCAACTGGTTTATGATTTTCTTTAATCTCATTATAATGTCATGGTATAACACATATACTGCGTGTTATTTAAGAGTGATATAATAAAACTTAAGCCCTTATTTCAGTTTGTATGGTCAAAAGCAGAATTTATTCTAAAAACTTAATGGGTGTGTAAGGATGAATGAAAGAATGAAAGGGCTCCCAAATAAAATGAATGATTTATCTCTTTTTGAAGGGTTTCAGATGATACAAACCTAATGACTTCAAGCATCATTAATCAATGACTTGGATGGCTACTCTGAAAGAAACTCTAGATATCTTTATTAAAATAGTTTTCCAAAATCACTATCACACCTATCCAAATGAAAGGTTAGTTTCCTAAAACTTAGTTTTTCCATTTTTAATAATGATTTCATTAACTACATATTAATGTGCTTCAGTTCTATAATTTAAATTCATTTTTGTTCAGGATATTATAACCCTGCTGGTGAAGAGATTGAAACATAAATATCCACTATTATATTTTGGCCCAACTTTTATACCAATAGAAAGCACTTGTGCTTGTTGTTCAAACATTTTATCTATTTTTGTTATTATTAAGTTATTGGATGGTGCTAGTGGTGGTCTCTTATTTGTGAATCTAAAAATCCACAAAGAGATGGAATTGTCAATGAATTACTAACAAACTAGCAGTTAATACTTTACATACAAGTTTTAAAGATATTATAAACCTCCATAAAATTAATATCCTCAAGATTTCTATTTGAATGATGACGCATCTGTAAACCTATATACAAATATCCAAGAGCGGATTCGATGGCAGTTGTGTAGTTTCATGCAAAATATCATCAAACTAGGGAACCATTTATTCTATCTCGCGTGGGAAACACTCAATTATTTACGAAATGTGTCCTTCCATAAACTAATAGCCTGCCCACTCAATATTCTAAGAACGTGGAGATGTAAAATATTTTATCGTATAACCAAGGTGTTACATTCTCCTCATTTGATTTCTTTTTAACATTTTGTGATTTGCCTTTTGAGAGAAGTAATGAATTAATAACCAAACTTTTGAGGGTATAAATATTTTGAGGGATTCCTATTTAGGCAATTTAAATAAGCAATGGAAAGTGGAACATATTAATTTATTCTCCTTTTAGAGTAGAAGGGAGACCAAGAGGTATAAGTGAAAATGTACGAACACACAAGATAAGTAGGTTTGAAAAGTCTCCAAATCTGTAGAATTTGGTTATCTATCGTAATCTATGGAAATTTCAGAATTTCGCGTAGCTTTGACAGTTTACATCGTATACAGAACTTATCGTGTTTGGTTACTTGTCATCATTGATTTCTTACCTCTCCTTCATTTCAAATTTAAAAGTTTTTCTAACTGCTGCTTCGCCGTCCACACTTATTATAACTCAAATATGCCCGTTCTTCTAGAAAACACTTGTCGTAATGCTGTACTGGAAAACTTGTAATGCTTGAGAGAGAAAATAAGAACGTGATTTAAAAAAAAAAGTTGTTCTAAAGGTTTTAAAATGAAAAAGTGAAAGTAAAACCGTCTATACATCGACATCTAACCATGATCAACTACCCAACTAGACTTATAAGCAGCGTTCAAAATTGGGGTGGTTTGCTGGTCCGGGACAACTGAAAAACGGCTCGGACCAGTGGAATCAGAAAATCACTAGTCCGCTGGACCAGTGTGTGTGTGGTGAAAAAGTATCATACCCTCCAGTTCTAGCAGCGTTTTTTTTTCACTACGAGTTGGAGCCCCCGGTGAAAAAGAAAAAATATTATTGAATATGTATTAATTTTTAACATTACTATTTGGTTCTCACATTCAGTGCAACAGTTACTTTATAATGATATTTAAACAGGTCCCTTTTAATTTGTCGGACCAGTGATTCTTGTTACGGACCAGTAACATTGGCAAAAGCACTGGTCCGCAGGACCAGTGGTTTCCCCCCCAATTTCTAACGCTGCTTATAAGGCCAGAGAAGCTCAACATTGTGACGTTTGATAGTAGTCCTGACGTCCTGTTTGATTGCTCTTTGACAACACTCAGCTTCTCTCTGATGAATTAAATCAAAATAATTGTTGTGAAACTTTCGGGAAATTTCAAAAAAATATTTTTTTTTATTATTTCCAATGGGCGGGTACTGGAATTTTCAAATATTATTAACAGGGTGATTTTTAACTTAATTGTTGAGGTAACCAATTTCAATAAAAATAACCAATATTTATGCATTTCTTTAATTAAAAATCACCCTGCTAATATTAGTTTAATCTAGGAAATCTGTCTAATTGATCTCATGTTATAAATCGAATCCATCCACCAAATTATATTAGGGAACTTGGCCTTTAATCCTTTTCCTTCTGAAACTTCCTCCACCCCCAAACCGAAGCTTTTACCCCCCCCCCAAAGAAAAAAGATTCGGTAGTCTCCAGGGTCTTGAATGGGTAAAGGGAAGGCTTCATCGAGTCATCGAATTTTTCAATGGTGTACGTATATCCGGATCTAAATGGAAGGGAGTTTTCTGATTTGAAGTAATAGTGACTCCCAAGAGTCCTCCTCGTGTTTATTCAGCAGGCATGTTAGAGCTTCCATCAGCATTTTGGGGTTTATTCTTCTGGGTAGTCTATTTGCAAACTACAGCTGATTCGAGATTGATCTGAAATTCGATGCTTAGGATTCGAAATACAGGGTAATTCAAAAGTAATGGCCAAAACTGTTGGGGGGGGGTGTAGACTACACAAAGACAATTCAGAATCTCCATGGGAAAAGAAGAGGGGGCCACGAAGTAATCCTTAAGAGCTAGAGCGGGGAAAGTTTCCATAAGCAAGGAATATTAATTATTGTGTGCAAACGGTTGGGGCTAGAAATAAAATTATTTTAGTGCCAATTAAGGAGGTAAACGTTGGTATAGTGGTAAGTAATACGATTTATAGACATAAAATAGCGTTAAAATTCATATACAAAGTCGATTTTGCTATCAGGTAAGCAGTTAAATAAACACCGGAAGCATAGACAGCTCAGCATAGGAAATTTCTTATTTTTCTTATTGTCGGTTTTAATGTTTTCTAGTCGGTTTTAACGATATGTTCAGCTAAATGCAAATTACATAAATTACAAGGACATAAATTTTCAATAAATTTAAATTATTCTTAACTGATTTGACTACCTAAGTACATTTAATGTCAATTTTTAGTACATCCCGAAAGTCTTTTCAGGCATGCTGATTTTCCGTGCATCCTTTCTTTTTATTATTTTATTATTTTAACAATAAGAATCTGTTCTAAAGAGCACCCTCTTTAGATCTTCATTCCTTGAAGTGGAAAAAATCTATAAAAAAGGACAAATGATTTAGAATAATGTTACACTAGAATTCCTTTTTGACTAATAAGGAGTTTGTTTTAAACTGTGGATAGTAGGGTGGCCGCGGTTAACATGGGGAAAATATTTTTTCCTCCAAAGTTTCGGGGCACCGCAGGGCCGTATCCAAGGGGGGGGGTTTAGGGGTTCAAACCCCCCCCCCCCCCGAAATTTTGACATCAATTTTTATACTGCTATTTTTCTTGAAAATTATGTCTCACAAGGAACGATATCCTCTTCGGGTATAACCCAAAGGGTCTCAAAATGAGTCAAAACCCTACTTTTAAGGGTAAAATTTCCAAAAATTTTTGGGGGGAAGACCCCCAAACCCCCTCGAAATTTTGAAATCTATTAAGTATACGGTTTTTCCTTCAAACTTGTGTGATTTACAAGGATTGTTCCTCTTTACTGTTACCTAATATGTCTCAAAATGAGTTAAAATGCCACTATTAGGGGAAAAATTCAAAAAATTTTCTGGAGTTGGAACCTAAAAACAAACCCCCTTAACATTTCGCCATTTATTACAATATACCTTCTTTTTACCATGAAAATTCGGCCGCTTACAATGAGTGGTGCTCTATGGGTGTAATCTAAAGGGTCTCAGAAATGAGCTAAAACACTCTTTTGAGGGGCAAATTTCTAAACATTTTCTGGGGGAGGACCCTAAGACCCCCCTTTTACTTCGAATTCATATTGTTTAAACAATTTTGAAATGTAGTGCATCAAAATTTCAATCCAATGTTGTCACCTAAAACTTAACATATAAAAGTACCCGTAAGGAGGTACCTCAGAAAATATTTTAGTCAAAACCCCCCCCCGAAACAAAAGTCTGGTTACGGCCCTGCCCCAAAAGGTGGCCCTCGGTATAAAAATAATATTCTGAAAGTTTCAGCTCAAAATAATAATATTTAGACCCTGCACCTGAGCGTCAAAGTTCTAAAAAAACTAGAAATTTTGCACGTTTTTAGCTATAAAATCCGAACCGGTGGGTGTCCAAACCGGTGTAAAAATACAAAACAACTGGTTTCATTTTGTGGATTATTTATTTAGCTTCAACTTTTCTAATTAAAACTTGTTTGTAGAGCTTACAGATCAAATGATACAAGGGGTTTCACTAACTCCCCCAATAGTATTACTTTTTTAGGGAGTGTCAGGAAATTTCTTAAAATTTCTCAGCTACCGTAAAAAGGTTCAAAAACATATAATTAATGGTTTTTGACTACATAGGTATAAAATTTAAGTGATCTACAAGGAAAAAATAATTTTTGTTCATATACCCTGTTAATTTTTTAACTATCCTAAAATAATTCAAATAAAATACATAAATTAATTTTTTAACTAGTTGATAAATAAATAAGGTGTAAAAGTTGAGAAACAAGCAAAAAAAAAATTCAATTTATAGAGCATTCGCACATGACGTCACTTGGAGGACAAAATCAACGTTGCTAAGGCTGTTGATAGAGGCGGGACATAGAAGTATCCAATAGCAGCATTCGCACATGACGTCACTTGGCGAATAAACAACGTTGCTAAGGCCGTTGTTAGGCAGAGTCATGTGATTGAATACTCTATTAGATTTAGAGACCCAGATATCAATACCTAAATAATTTAACAAATATTTACTATAAATTTGATTTTTAATTTATAATTTTAATTTAATTTTCAGGCTTTTTCGCCAAATATTGTGTAAAACAACTGTTTGTCAATTTTTAAAAAGGTTCTTTAAAAAAAAGTTAAATTTTCCTGTAAATTTATTTTATATTTCAGAAATTTTTTAAAAAAGTATCTCTATGCAGTTCTATTATGACTTTATTGGTATTAAAAAAAACAGGGGGCACCCGGATTTGAACCGGGGACCTCTCGATCTGCAGTCGAATGCTCTGCCACTGAGCTATACCCCCGACATAAACGAAGCAAACCATTTAGCTGTAGTATTTTTAGCTAGTCAGAGAAAATGTTATCAACCGCACGAGCTGCTTGTTGTTCCCATAGAGATAAAGATATGTATTTACATTATGCCAATAGATGCTCTCAACCAAATCCCGGCGCTTCGGTTTCAGTATTATCTACTTTCTGAGATGATAAGGAGTAGTTCACAAATTATAACAGTGATTCTATTGCCAATTTTAATTCAAAGGACATGAATAATAATAAACTTTATTTTTTATTGTAAATAATGGCACCTATAAGAATAAGAATATACCTATAAACATTAGATCCCCCTGCTAACAACATATTTGTTAACAGGGGGAGCACACCCATCCACCATGCAGGTAACAAAGAAAAATAATATTAAATATATAAATACAAAATGTAATAAGAAAAACATCATAAGAATAATAAAATAGAAATAATGCAAAAAAACACAACAAAATAGAATGAAAAGGAAGATAAATGTAAAAAAAATGTACATAAAAAATTAAAATAATAACTTAATTTAAACTCTGAAAAAAAAAACGGAGCTATTAGCTGTTTGGAAAAAACCTCATCCACACATTACTAAAAAGGTAAGGAAATTACATAAAGAGATAGCTTGAAAGAAGAATAACCGACAATATTTTGCAATTTTTAGGGTAGATTATTAAAAAGTTTTGGTGTAAGATGAAATGCTTTCGAAAAATATCTCTATGGAAGAGGGGAATTTGATAGATATGATCGACTCTTCTTTCACTAATCTGATTTTTAAAATTACATTTATTGCTATTACGTAATACGAACAGTAAAATTCAATAAAAAGCAACATGCCGTAGAAGGAGTAAATTTAAGTTCTAAATTCAAAAGGATAGGAATTTTGAAAACTTAAAATTGGATTGGATTTAGTCTATAAAAGGTTTGTACAATTATTTGTAATAGGTAGAAACGGGAATAAATTCTTGAAATTTTGCGAAAAGCCTCGAAGTACCATTGGTATTTGTAAAAGGGGGTTCAATATAACCGCAGTTCTTAACCTTTTACCCGCCGATGTTCCCAAATGGGAACATCAATTGAGGGAGTTTTTTTACCACTTAATTTTTCATGCAAGAAAATTATACTTGCTAGAGAGCTACATCAAGATATGAATTTATTTTACATGCAACCATTTTTAACATAGTATTTAATCCTTTTTGTAGAATTTAGGTCAAATTTACAGATTTTTGGCTCTTTTAAAAGTTATACAAGTTTCAATTTCTGATAATTTTAAATAAAATTATTTTTAAATAATTTTGCTGTGTTTTAGTAGCTGCAGTACGCATCTTTCCATTTGGCTTAACAGAATAATTTTGCATTTTATGTTTAGAGAGTAATTACCAATTCACTATTTATGTTCCCAAATCGGAACATCGGCGTTTGGAGTATAGTTTTTGTGGGGATTTTTTGCCACGTAAAAACTCAAGTTATTTCCTATTCTCTTTAAGTTTTTGGACTTTTTATGTCTCAAAAGATCTAAAACTAGTTTAATATGATACTTTTAGTATCTAAATCAATAATTTTAATTTTTTCACCTGAATTATGGTGGAATAATTCTCCGAATATTTATAGCAAATTACCACGAAAATATCACATTTGCCATATCATTATCAAAATATTACGTTGCCCACCTCACTTTGAGCATTATTATTAATGCCCACGTATTTCGGGCAAAGTGAAAAATACTCATTGATAAATGCCATCGAATTTATCACATTGCTCACCTACCTCACCTCGGGCATTATTAATAATGCCCGAAGTGGAGGCGGGCAAAGTGATAAATTTCAGCGATAAATTCTATTGAATTTATCACACTGCCCGTAACATATCATCCTCTTTGGTTAAGATGATGAAACCTTTTATAGATCTTACTTAGTTAGAAAACTAACTAATATCCATGACTGAAATGCGAGGTACATGTGATGGTCCCAAATTTTATAGCAATTTTGTCGGAGACAGGAACGATTATTCCAACGAGAAAAGCGTTTGATGCGAGCTCTATTTGACACTTCCTCTACGGTTGAAACTATCTTCGATATGGAAGAAAGGCCGAGAAACAATTTCTCCAATAGGGAACGCAGTATGAAATTTCTCAAGAATCGTTCGCAGGGCATGGTCGGAAGTGACCCGAAGAAACGAATTGCAGTTCAGGTGTGTTTATTTTTTTGAAAAGGAGGGGGTATACTTGCTGATGAGGTCTTAAAAATTGAGATTGCAAACAATTGGGGAAATCGATGGGGCTGTTTTTATGGGATTTGTAATGCTTCACTGAAGGAAAAGAATATACCTCAATAGAGAATCCCCATCAATCCCCCTTTTTTAATGAGAGGCTAGTATGTTAGCTTTCGTGTACCTATATCTTTCATTTTTTTCGATGTGAAATACTACCCTGTCTAATGAAATGAAACAAATTATTATTATCCTGTTGTTGATTTGTGTACCTAACAAAAAATTTTTAGGATAATCATTTGAAACAGATTAATAAACACAAAGGGAGGAAATAACATTTTCAACTGAAATTGCTATAGTAATTTTCCACGTGATTGAATTTGCGAAAGAGATTTGTGATGAGAGAATTTATTGATTGCTTCTAGAACAAATCTAAAAGCCCCCCCCCCATGTCTTTTTGTTCTTGAAAGATATGTAAAACAAATACCATTATGTCACTGTAATACTGTCTCTTAGCTATCACCATATCTACGATTTTAAAAAAATAGCAGTGAGCTTTAGAAGCATTTGTACTGTTTCAAACACATATTTACATTCCAAGTTTTAAGATGAAAGCTTCTGATTTAAATACAAGTCATTTGAGTACTTCTCTCTTTAAAAGAGCAAATGGTCAAATCGAAACAGATATTGCTACTATCGTTTTGATATTTTTTCTTAGTAATTGATGTCAAATAAATAAAGGATACGAAATTCAGGAGAAAGAGAACTACTTTAATTAGAATTAGCCAAATGCTAATGGATAATCTGAAATGCTTACTTCCAAAAAATATTATTTTCAATTCCATTATTACAAGACCACACATTTATTCGTCTTTTTGTTTTTAAAGGGACTGCGTACAATTTTGTGTTTCTTTCACAGTTTGCAAACAGTTTGAAATTACTTTTCGCAAGTGGATATGTATTTGACATTACTTTCAGATTTGAACTCGAAAGATATTTTTTTTTCAAGACGTCATCGTGAAATTCCATTTGGTAGGGAGAAAATGGTAATTTACTTAAGAGTATGTACACAATTTTCTTGGCTCTTGGCTATCGAAGAAAAAGTGAATTTTTTAAAAAAAGTTTGTTAATTGATGATAAATTAATTACAGATAGAAATAAGTATAAGGGAATATAAAATAGTTTATGAAACAAAATTGTTTCAGAAAAATTAACGTGTTTTTTAAGTATAACTTTACCAATAGTGTCACAAGAGATTATACTATAGCTACATTTTTATATTCAGCGTTTATAGTAGTAACATAATTTGAACATCACAATTTATTGGATACATTTTCGAAATACTGTTCGCTGTACTGCCCGGCACCACCCCGCGTCAGGAATGTAATGTGTGTTCATATGCACCGCAGTTGCAGTAGACAGGTATGAAGAGATTTTCTGAATGAACCTTAAACCTTCATTCACTGTTGATTTTAAAACTGAGAGGAATGTACAGTACTGGAAAAAAAAATCGACTCAGATTTTTTATCTCCGGAACGGCTCGAGATACAAAGACAAATAAGGTACCATTTTTCATCATTTGAAGTACTCTTTAAACAAAAAAAAATTCGAGTCCTTAAGGGGTCGTCTTCATATCGAACGAAGCACCAACTTTCTTTTTTCCAATGGAAGACCTCGAATATTATATTTTATTCTGAAAGATCACCCTCCATAACCCCTAAATACCAAGTTTAACATCTCTGCGTCAAGAAACAGACCCCCCAAAAAATTTTAAAATTTGAAACAGCCCATGTTAAATTTCCTATTTAAACTTTTTTTGAATCTTCCCTAGTAGGCCAGGATATTTCTGTGCACTCTGCAGGAAACAACTATGTCTTAAACGGTCGCCAACCATCGAGCCAAACTCATATGACTGGTGAAAGTGAGAGAGCCATCCCAAGCTATCTGCCGATGCATTAATGAAACTACTAGCAGGGATCAACAAATTACCTTCCATGTTTTTAATTTATATTCCAGTTTGCTTATAATTTTATATTTGTTGCATTATTTTCTAATAAGCTTTCTACAGTTCTTGAATCGTGACGGATTTGTTGATATTTTCAGTAATGGAGGTTATTTCTCTGTCTTACAGTCTCTTTTTACCAGATTTACAAATACAAATACAAATATAGTCGATCAACTACAGGCTAAAAGCCCAGTCTCTTCAGTCTTTTCTTGTTTGTGCTCGGTGTTTAATTACATCAAATTACACGTAGACTTCCTTGTTTCCTTCATGATTTAAATTTTATTACAAAAGAATCTTAATATATTGTTCAAATGGGGGTTCTGAATATTACTTTTTTATTTCACTATTTCAGTTTGTAACCGAAATAATGAAATAAATTATACTATTTATTAAAATGATACTAATAAAAATCTTGATAGATGCCTTAAGAATTTAGTTCCAAATTTCTTAAATTTCAATAGCAAAAAAAAAAAAAAAAAAAAATCAGAATTCAAAACTTTTTACTGCAAAATTAATTAGTTTTATTACTTAAAATGACAGGAATATAATTCTGAAAGTAAGTTGATGAATTGATTTTTAAAAGATGAATAAATTTGAATGATAACGTTCAAAACTTCTATTAAAATACTAAATTATTTTTGTTTAAAGTTTGTTAAAATATTCTCAATAAAATTTTTTAATTAAAATAAGAATAAAAATCTTTCAAAGAATGAAAGCACATGGGAAAAGGATGTCATCTGAAAATAGTGTTCTGATTGGTTTCTGAATCATGCTGCCCGAGAGCAGTCGGGGGGGTGCTCTACGGACGTTTAGCCAACTCATAATTTTCTTACCCCCACTTGTTGGGCCCATACAAATTTCTAAAGTGAAGATTTACAGGAAACCAGGGGGTAGGAAATTTTAGAGTTGGCGAAACGTCCGTGACACCGTCGGGAGATTCAGGGTGGTCATAAAATAACTACTCTACTTTAAAAATATCTACATACGAAACTATTAATTAAAGACGAACTATCAAATAGACGAAAATAATAATAAGGAAATATTTTTATTCTGCTCCACACACCTTCCTCTAAGTCAGAATACAGATTCCGCCTATACATGTCATATTACATGGAGTTAAAAGGGAAAAACAACTCTTTTTAATAAAATTTTCTGAAAAAATTCCCACTCTTTTGAGAAAAAGCAAAATATGTATTACTCCCTAATATTCTATTTCATCCTTCTACCCTCCAATAAACGCTTTTCAAAATGGGTCTCATGCATGGCCGCTATACATTTTTCTCAATTTAGGAATATATAATCTTAATAAGATTATTAATTAAACTAAATTAAAATGTTTCACATTTTTCTGCGCCGTCCACCTTCCCCAGTCTCGGGTCCCAAATCACACCATCGGTTGACCCATTCTGGGGAGTATTTGAAGGAAAACTGTCATTGTTTAATCTAACTCCTTAAAACCTTTTCACGCCATTATTCAAAAAATAATGTTCTCTTTCATCCTTCCAACTCCCAAAGCTGAGTTATGCTTCTCAAGATAGAAGTCGCGAGTGTCCCCAATCACAATTTTTTTTAGTTCTGAAAAGCTTATAAACTGGATAATTACTCTTTCTCTCATTAAAATATAATTTCAACTTTTTTCTGCCCCACTCATTATCCCCGGTCGATGGTGAAAGATATTTACTTTCACATTTCCAGTTCTATACTTATACATGGAACCAACTCACATTGATTTCTATGTTATTTCACTAAAATAGACACTATTTTGTCTAAAAATATTGGAAAGAACCTTAATTATTCCATATAACCCTTCTATCCCACCTTCCAATGCAAGGAACGCTTTTCTAAATGAGTGTTCTGCATGTCAACCATCGGTCTTCTTTATTTGCACCACATTTGACTCTACTAAAAGCAGAAAATTTTGAATTTCTTCTTCCACTAACAGTATCAAAACTGGGATATTTTTTCTGTCCCTCTCAACCTCCCTAATCGCAGGTTCCAAATATCTACCATAATATTTCGTAATGTTAAGTGTATAAAGGGAAAAATTAGTTTGAAATGTGTGCTCCTTCATGAAGAAAAATAAGTTTTTAACGGCCTAAAAGTTAAGAATTTGACTTTATTGTTTTCTACACCATTTCGCCCCTATTTGAAGTAAAGAAACATTCGAAAATCGGTTTTATGGATTTTTCCCATCTTTGGTGTCAATTTACAAAACATTCAACCGCAGTTTGGTGCCAAAAAGAAATTGTTTTTATTTAGTTATCACAGAATTTCGAGTTTTTTCCTGCCCCTCCCCTATGCCTAGTAAGCGTTGCCAGACTTCTACCATCGCAATACTTTCTCGCCTGAGAGTAAGGAAAATAATGTTACCTCTCATTAAGTTAATTTAAAAGACTATAAATATGATCCTCAGAGAAAATAAGCATACAAATTTTTACATTCGACTTCATCCTTTCACCCCTTTGACTGGAGGGAACTGATCCTTTCCAAACTCTATATTCTCTTAGTCCTCTCTCACCTCTCTTGTATTATGGTGCATTTGAGCAAATTAAATGAATAAAAGGAACCATTTTGACTTTAAAACACATCATCAAAACTCGTAAATTTTCCTCTTCTGAGCCTCTTACCATCCCCTGACCCAGACCAGAAGTGTCCATCATTGTAATTCGGAATCTACAGATTCTAAGGAGCAAAATTGTTCCTAATGGTTTCACTAAGCTTCTTCACTAAAAAGCGCACGAAATGTATAGTTAGAAAATCCCCTAAACAAAGCAAACAATTAAACACATAAGTATTTGAAAAAAAAAAATGTGCCAATTCAGAGATAAGTCGCCAAATGTATTTAAGCCAAATTCAATTTTGAGCTCTGACCGATACAAATCTTTTGCTATCAAGAGATAACTTACTGGATTTTTTCCAAATTTTAAGAATTTTTGGGGGGTCTATTTATTGACACAGAGATATGAAACTTGGTATTTAGGGGTTATGGAGGGTGATCTTTCAGAATAAAATATAATATTCGAGGTCTTCCATAGGAAAAAAGAAAGTTGGTGCTTCGTTCGATATGAAGACGACCCCTAAAGGACTCGAATTTTTTTTTGTTTAAAGAGTACTTCAAATGATGAAAAATGGTACCTTATTTGTCTTTGTATCTCGAGCCGTTCCGGAGATAAAAAATCTGAGTCGATTTTTTTTTCCAGTACTGTACATTAAAACTTGAATAAAAGAAAATATTTCGTACATTCCAACTGAACTAATAGTAACAACCAGTGTTGCGGCATATTCACTCAGATTTGGAACATCAATTCTTCCAGCCCATGGGAACCTGTTATTATTCCTGTAAAATAAACATCAATAAAACTTTTAAAAACAAGCGTAGTTGATAAAATTGAAAAACTTTAAAAAAATTTGATACAAATTATGATAACAACCTTTCAATAGTTTCGCTTTTTATGGTTCGTCAGCCATTTTAAAAGCCGAAAAGGTATTTAAAAAGTAATTTTCATCAGTGGTTAATTAAACTTTTGTGGAATAGTTAAATACAGAAAAATACATTTATCCTCTTTATTACCAACGCCATGTGCAGGAGTCACTAAAGGGGCTGAAAAAAATTACACTGATGTATCATTAAAGATAGTTCATTAAAATGTACTTTGAAATATTTTTAAACTTCTACCTTTTCAGTTAGTTTTCCTCGTAAAACAAAAGTGAAACTAAACTTAAATTAAAAACGAGGGAAACCATATTATAACTGACATATTTGAAAGAAACTCTATCTAAAGGAGATAATTTTTTATACGATAAGATGGTACGATAGATGACAGATATTTTAGATAGATATTAAGAAGTCTAAAGATATTTTAATAACTTCTTCCAAGACACCCTCTGCTTTGAGAGTGACAGCGAGGTTGAAAAAACACCTAATTTTCTTTATGTTTATTGCTAATAATGAGTGTTTGCTGGGGGTTAAGTTTCCTTTTTTAATTGGGTAAATAGTTGGTGTGTGTCAGATGGATAAGGAAACAGCTTGTATCAGTGACACTCTGGGATATAATAAAAGCCTGTGAAAGGGATGCTCATTGACAACCGTTGTATTGTGTTTGACATCTTGCTAGATATTAACTCTCTACGGCTTTTTATTAAAAGGGGATATTGTAATATAAATACTATTAAATTTAAGTGATAATTGAACTGAACATAAATCGAGAGTATTATTCAAACGCGAATCGAAATTTATTTGCAGAAAAATACGAGAGAGACATCTTATTCATCTTAAAAAATTATTTTGGGAGTAAAATAATGTTAAATCATAAAGGAATCATGCATCTTTAAAATCAAAGTTAAAGATACCGATTCTACGTAGACAGTAAGAAACTCTTAACTATTCTATTTATCTAATCAGATAAAACGGGCAAACATTTCTGGCTAGAGCTCAAACTAACGAAAGTTTGAGCTAAGATATTTGAATAAGATATAATTAAAGTATCAATAAATTAAATGAAGTTGAAGTAATTATTTGATTAGGTTAAGATCATCAAAACGTTTTACAAAGTATTTTTTTAGATGCAGTTATTAATTTGTAAATTGTAAATGTTTGTTTAGCAATGAATGGTACATTTTTCAAGCAGCACACTTTATACTATATGTCCCAGTATAGTATAAATTAGATATAGTATATATTAGAAAATTATTTAACAACCAAGAAATCTAATTCGAGGAAAAAGTATCCAAAAAGTAATAGTTTATTATTTTTACGTAACTAGCTGCCCACACTTATTAGAATATATTAATATATTACTACTTCTTAGTGGATTGAGAACTCCTTCAAGTGTTTTTTTCTTGTGTTCATACCGTTTAGCTACACCTGCGTTGCGTACAGCAACTCGAATCCAAATCATCCTCTGGCCACCATGGTTTCCAGATTTGACTCCATTTTATTGGGGTTTAATCCGTTTTGTATGAACAATAAAAAAAGTAGAATAGAAGTAAAATAGGGTGTGATTTGAAGAAAATAAATGTCCTGTAAAACTAAGTGATAACTTACTTAATAGTAGTAAAAATACTTCTTAACTTTTGGATACTTTTAGCGCGGCTACTATGTTTAATCATCTATTGCACTTTCTACAGCTTATTCCAATCAAAACCCTTCAATGTAAACTGTGTTCGCAACCAGCAAACCAGCAACCATTCAACACAAAGATGACAGATGATACTGGTCCTTCCTTAACAGAGAATTCAGTTTAAGCAATAAGCAATAGTTGCTCATTTTTGACACAAATAAAATTTTCATAGACAATGTACTCGGTATTCTGAAACTCCAAAATTCAGTTTGATAATTATCTAAGAATTCACATGAAATTGCTCTCATGCAAAAACACAACTATGTAAAAAAGGTGTTTTGGTGCTGTGTTTAGAGGAGAAAATTTTATACATCTTGATTCTCTCCTTGATATCTCAAAATACGTTTTGTGCAAACTATGTCATAAATTTTAATGTGTTTAAAGGATTAATTAATTAATCATAAATTAATATCTAAATAATATTTTTTGAGGGAATAAAATTCGAGAATAGTTTATTAGGCAGTAGTTATGACCTCTTATTATGCAAATTCAAAACATTCCACATTCCACTCTGTGTGAAAAAAAATAATGTAGAGAATTCCAAACACAATTTCAAATCTATAGTAACATCGAATAAAATATTGTAGTGATCGATTAAATAATAGTCGTTACGAGTAGGTTTCCAAACGTTGTAATTATCCTGCTGTTGAGTTATATTCAAATGTGATAGATCCAGTTTATATGTGTAACTTAAAATGAATATGAATATACATTATCTACTTAAAAAATTAGTGTGCTGCACAACACTTCAAATGGTAATCAAATGCGGTGTATAATAATACAGTTACAAAAATATTACTTCTGATTGTTCCTCTTAAAGGACATAACGGTGTTTTAAATATAATAGTATTTTAAGAATAGATTCCCAATAGTGCGTGATTAAGGTGCGACCACAATCACGTTACCATGACTCTCTATTATTTAATGGTTCTCTATGGCAGAATTCAACCACTTATCATATCTGCAAAGTTGCGCATTTATGTTGCTTTTCATAATTCTTTATTACCTGATATTTGTTTCAATGTTTCTTAGGTTCTATTTTATTATTTGAGGCAATTTTGCATGTTTTAAGGGTTGTATCAGTGGAATACATTTTTAGATACATACTCGTATATTATTTTTTTAAAAAGGGTGATAAAAATGTTTTTCGGAACTTTTAATTTTTTTCATATCATAAAATTGAGTTACTCAAGAATTCAAATTTTACCAAACTTTTTTTGGGGCTAAAGCCTCTAGCCCCTCTGGATCCACCAGTGTAGAAATATATGATCATTTACCCATTATCACCCAGCAGCATATTTCTAGATCACTCGACATCGACATAGTGTGAAATATGCATTTTTAAATGAGCTTGAATTTACCCCAATGAGAATGAAACTTTACTCGTGGCAAGTAAAAAACATTCCTCTTATCAAAGGTTGTATCTTTTTCGTGGTTTATTTTTTATCTTTTCTTTTATTCTGCTATAGTCATAGAGGCTATTATAGTGATATACATGAAAGGATATACGAAAAAACCGTTCAATACAAAAATCGTTCAGACGAAAACCGTTCAATAAAAAACAAATTTATTACATGTGTAAAGCTACGAATTTTTTGTTTTGTTGAACGGTTTTCGTCTGAACGATAGTTGCATTGAACGGTTTTTTCGCGACACCACATGGGGATAGCTTGTCTCATGGTTTCGTTTTGTTTTTCGATATTCTATTCATATTTGTGTAAAAAACAGTGAAGTTATACTGGTAGGTAAATCTTTATTAGGTTTCATTTTTATCAATGTAGCTATTATACTAACTATATTATAAGGTGGTATTCTGCAAAAATTAATAGTTTCAGTAAAAATATGGGTTGAAATGTAGATAAATTGCTGGACTTTGGAGCCATCTTTTTTCTATACTGCAAACAGTTAGTGAACACAGGATTAGGAAAAAGACAGAATTTTATATTGCTAAGTTCACAATGAGCACATTACACATTATTTATCTCAAACAGAGGTAGACCCCGAAGAACAGAAAAGTCTGAAGTCTAAAAATAAGTCTAAATAAAGATAAAAAGTGTTTAAAAGATTTTAACAAGTTAAAATCTAAATTTTTGTTGTTAAATAAAAAAGTTTGATTCTAACTCTATTGTTTTTAATTTTGTGCTCAAAACAGAGTTTAATGTGCACCTTTGCATATATGCAATCATTAAATAATTACCAAAAAATAAAAAAATAATTGAGGTAGAATTTTTTAGTATTTTTTCAAAAAATCAATAAAAGTATAATCAATAAAAAAATATGGATAGGAAAAGTTGCTCCAGTAAAGGGTTAAAACAACTTTATTTTTTCGTGGTGATATTGGCAAAGAACGTTTAGCCCGAGCAACAGCTTTACAAAGAGAACATTTTGACTTATAAGGAGATGGTTGAAGTTGATTATCTTTCTTCTTATTCAATCGAGATTTGGCAACACCTTTTTTGAGTCTCTTTCTTTGCTCTCTTAAAAACTCTTCTTTTTCGATTCGAGTCATGTTAAAAATTTCTTGCCTCTTCTTAGCACGACTCTTTTTCATTTGCTCACGATGCTTCTTTTTATAAATTTCATATTGACCTTCATCCTTAAGCTTTTGTCTTCTCCTTCTCATTCTCTCTGCAGACGTTAAAGCCATGCTGGAATTAAGAAACATACCTATGCAATATCTCCCTTTATAGGACTTTTAATGAGTAATAAAAGTTCTAAAATAAAGTTTCTTTTTAAATCATTAAATTTGTTCGGTAGGTAAGTTTTTTCTATAAATTATTTGTTAACCGATTTTACCTCTATAATTTCTATAAGCAGTAGTTTATTAAATACTTTTTCTAAATCAGGCTTATAATAGGTATTACGCAAATTGTTTTGTTTACAAAAATCAACAAAGAGCTAAACTTTTAAATTCAGTTGAGTTGCCGCAATAATGTAGCGCGAGTTTCTGCAAGCCGTAACTCACTCTACAATTTTTTTTTGCTTATAGCTAAGTTAAACTGGATATTATATAGTATAATATTAATTATAAATTAATATGCTAAAAATTGAAGAGAATATTTTATTAGAACCGTAAATTAACATAAAATATTTTTTCATAATTCATGCTACTATGTCAAGTTTACCTACTGCATTTTTGAGATTGTAGAGTGATAACTTATTTTAAAACACACAGAAAACAAAGTTTAAACTTTGTACCTTTATGACACGACGTTTTGTCATGTACAATACACACTCTTCTTATACTGTGTTTTATTTTCATATTCAGTCTCCAAAGTTTTCATGACATCAACTTTATAATAGAATGTATACATTAGTTCTTAAACATGTAGGTTGAGTTAAGTGCAACTGGAGTTTTATTATTTTTTTTCAAGAGATTTAGAAATTATAAAAGATAAAGTAGTTATCTATTCAACGGATAAATATTACTTTGCTTTACATCAGGCCTGCATAACATTCGGCCCACCATTCTTTTATGTGTGGCAGCAGGACAAGGTTAGCAGCAGGATAAGTTTGAATGATAGTAAATATTGGCGAAATTAAGTTGAATAAATCGAAATTAAGTTAAATAAAATTAAATAATAATAAATTTGAAAATCTTAAAGTTTTGCAATCGAAACGGTAAAGGTAAGAATAATTTAAATGAAAATATACATATAAATAAATAAAATACAGCTGACAAAAATTCAAAAAATTCTGCAATGGTCAAAAATATATAAATTTAAAGGTAGTTTTACTTTTTTATAAAAAAAGGTGATCTAAAATTTCCATTCAGGGTATTTATAATTAAAGTTTCGATTTCAAAAAACTAAAAAAAGAAGCGATGGTCAGAATGACGCAGGAGGATTTTTTTGTTAAATGTGTTTCAAATACGTCTTAAGGGGTTCTGACCTGACGAGTACAGCGCCCCCATCGGCCTGTTCTGAACCTATATTTAATCATATCTTCAATTTGAAAAAAAAAAAAACAAGGAATAATTTATTTTAAATTTAAATTTTACCAATATGAACAGCAAGTAAAATAGTGTTTAAATTGTGGCACAAAATAAATTCCCTTGAATAAATAAAGAGTATGCTAATGAGATCCCAGTCAATATTTTGTATTCCATCGTAAATATAAGAAAATAAGAAAGATCCATTTATTAAGGAAAAGAAGTAAGAAAGATATTTCTTAAGTAAAATGCATCTTGATTGAAGTGGTAAATGTTCCATTGTTGAAATATATAATCTTGATTTGCCTGTTTTAAAATAGTAAAATGTAATTTTTACTGTCTCTGGCACTTACCTCCCTATAAAAAGTTTTATTGGCACGCGGGGTGCTAAAGGTTGGACCACACTGTTATAGATTATATGGCATATGGCTCGATCAGTTATCAGCTGTCCCAATTTGGCCCACGTCAGGCCCTATACATCACTTAAGTTATTTTCATTAAAACAACTATATGATCAAATATTTATTCAAAATATCATCTGAAAACTATCATCTGAAACAAAAAGTTTTTTTTGTACAAAATTGCACTCAATGAAGCGTAGGTTATGAAAATTAATAGACTCATCAAATTTATGAATGTATTGATCTAAACTGCTTATTCTAAACATGATTTGACTGGTCTACAATTCTATATACTATAGAGCGAGTTTTGAAGGAAAGGGTGCAGATAATTTGATAAACGATCATCTATGTTGCGTCATTAGTTATGTTTGGAACACACACACTTCACTCAAATCTGAAGAATCATGATGGGCTATGTTTTTCCAAACTTGTCATTGTGTCTCTTTGTTTCCAGATGCGCGGAATTAATATTGTTGAATTCAAGGCAGATATTTTGAGGAGAAATATATAAGTAGATTTCCATAGGAGTATATAGTATCAATTAAAAATATACTTCTTAGTATTTAATGAAAGTACATTTAATTATATACATCGATATTTTTAAAAAATATAAGTTTGTTCCTTAATAATACTGTTAAAGTAAAAATTGGCAGTGTTATGGGGTAGTCAAGAGTCAAATATTTTAAATTTTGAGGCCTGTCTTTAACTTTTTGTTTTAACCTTTCTATGGGTCTTCAACACTTTCTGAATAACAAAAATAAGGTACTTACTTTGTGAAAAGTATTGAGATTCCATATAAAGGTAAAGTTAGAGAAAGTTTAATCTATCAGAGAGGTTTCAAGGTACTGAAGATATCTCTCACAGAATTGTCACTAATCTCTAATAGCTAAGGAAAATACGGAGCTTAAGAGTGAGAAGAGTTTTCTGAGAGAGCGTAATTATTTATCGATTATTCTGGTACGGAAAGCAATAATGAGTCAATTTCATTCTTGTAACAAAAATAAGTGCATGGGTTATAATCTTTTATATTCTCTTTAGGATCACTTTCTATCAACCTAGCTATACACAATAATTTTTAATGCTAAAGACTTTTAGATTAGCTTAGAAACAAAAAAAAACACTTAAAACAAAACAATATTTAGGTAATTAAAATATCACTGCAAAATTATTGTTTGCTTCATTTTTTATTTTATTTTTATGTATATTTTTTGAAGTGAAATGTGTACTGACTTTTTGCCCACCTTGTAGAAACAGATCCAACTATAGACGAAATACAAAACCTGCCAAAATAGTCTTACTTGGCGATGTTTCTGTAATTTGAAGATAAATAACATAGGTATAACGAGGTTTTTTTTTATTTTTGAAAGTATGAAATTCATTTGTGGTTCTTTTCGAATGGTATTGATTTCGTTGGAATGGATATTTGTTTGTAAACAGGGTTTAGGTAGAGAACAAAAGAATAAATTGGTAAGATGTGGCAGTTTTTTTAGATGGAAAATTTTAATTAATCGAAACTACACTAAGAACAAACTCAGTATATTTCATAGAGTTTAGCATTCTGTGGTTTAATTTCGCATTTAGTAAAATTAGCCGCAATAGCAGAATCAAAATCCATAATTTTAACCCTTGACCACTGGTCACTTTCCTCCTTTTTTGACCAACTGAGTATGTCTTCACTTTTTGACACATTACAGGCCTGTTCTTGTCAATTATTCATTATATCATGCTTACACTTGACCACTAGTCACTACCTCCTTTTTTTTACCAACTGAGTATGTCTTCACTTTTTGGCATATTATTTAGAGGCCTGTTCTTGTTAGTTATTCTTAACATTTATGCTACCCTTGACAACTGGTCACTACCTCCTTTAGTTGGCTTACTGAGTATGTCTTTACTTTCTGGTTCATGATGAAAATTAAATACTAAGTCGATTAATCAAAGTAAATGAAAAAGTTATAAATATATCATACAACTGGTACCATATTCATTATTAAGGATGAACTTCCACCCTCCTTTTTATTCAAAACGTCAAAAAGAAAAAAAATATTACAAAAGTTTTGAGAGCTTTCAGTATTTTACGAATTTTTTTGCCTTCAACGGCACGTGCGACCGAAAAAAGGCAGGCCGGAAATGTTTTCGGTTAGCAAAATGAAATGCTACTTCTCCTTGAATGAGTCGCACGAGCCGACACTGCTATATTGTATGATTAGAATGTGAAGTGGCTGACGCCTTCAAAAGTAATTAGTAAGTAATTATAAAAAGTATCAAGGAAATATATAATATTCTGTCAAGGGAATATATGCAATAGGGTGGAGCGAAAAAAAACTTTTTTTTCGAAATTCAAAAAGATACCTATGGCAAAAGTGGTCTTGTGTAATAAGATGAAAAACCGCGCAAAAATTTTTGAAATCTGTTAATATCTCAGTTCGCGCATCGAGCTCAAACATTATAAAAATGCTTAAAAATGAACATTTTCCGAAATTTTTAAGATAATATTTAAATAAAATTTATAGAAATATTCTCGCTTGTAACCTCTTTATAAAAGCTCAAAAAAGTAAAAAAAGAAAATTTAATGTTTATTTTTAAAATATTTGGGTGCGCAATTTTGCTTGAAAAATGCGAAATTTTCGAATAACACTATGCGACAAAAAAACAACGGGTCAAAATGCCACAGAAACTTTGAAAGCAGATTCTTATGTAAAATGACCCCCTGAATCCGAATCCGACCCCTGTTTTTCTCCATCAGCCTCAGATTTTCGGGGAACAGCCCCCCCCCACTTTTTACGTTTTTCAACGACTTTATAACTTTGAACTCGATTTTCAGGGTCAAAAAGCATTGCTTTAGTCTTCAAATTTACCCCCAGGAGACAAGAAAGGTTCAAATTAATAAAATATGAAAATTTGTAACCAATGGAGAGGTTTACGGGGAAATTAACCCCCTAAAAACTTTAAAAAATCGCTAAAAATAGTAGGATTTGTTATACCCCATTTATTTCACTTATTTTTGAGGCAATTCATTTTTAAAGGGTCCTAACCGTTCCCCAAGGACCCAAATTTAATAATGATATGCAGCAATGATTTTTAGGAAAAGCGGTTGAGGAGTTATCGTCCCCGAAGCACCCGCGGAAGGGTTCGGAAGACTCTCTGAATCGCTCTGGCGCACGCGTGCTGAAGAAATTATATTCATGCTTTGAAAATTTTAAAAATGACATTTTTCGTATATTATAAGTCTTTCCTAAGTAGAAATTCTTTGGTTCGATAGTAACTGGCCGGTTTTATGGAGGTGTTCCATATTTCTTGAGCGCGCGTACGCCAGCGCGATTCAGAGTCTTCCGAACCCTTCCGCGGGTGCTTCGGGGACGATAACCCCTCAACCGCTTTTCCTAAAAATCATTGCTGCATATCATTATTAAATTTAGGTCCTTGGGGAACAGTTAGGACCCTTTAAAAATGAATTGCTTCAAAAATAAGTGAAATAAATGGGGTATAACAAATCCTACTATTTTTAGCGATTTTTTAAAGTTTTTATGGGGTTAATTAACCCCTTTAACCTATCCATTTGTTACAAATTTTCATATTTTATTAATTTGAACCTTTCTCGTCTCCTGGGGGCAATTTGAAGACTAAAGCAATGCTTTTTGACCCTGAAAATCGAGTTCAAAGTTATAAAGTCGTCGAAGAACGTAAAAAGTGGGGGGGGGGCTGTTCCCCGAAAATTTGAGGCTGATGGAGAAAAACTGGGGTCGGATTCGGATTCAGGGGGTCATTTTACATAAGAATCTGCTTTCAAACTTTCTGTGGCATTTTGACCCATTGTTTTTTTGTCGCATAGTGTTATTCGAAAATTTCGCATTTTTCAAGCAAAATTGCGCACCCAAATATTTTAAAAATAAACATTAAATTTTCTTTTTTACTTTTTTGAGCTTTTATAAAGAGGTTACAAGCGAGAATATTTCTATAAATTTTATTTAAATATTATCTTAAAAATTTCGGAAAATGTTCATTTTTAAGCATTTTTATAAACTTTGAGCTCGATGCGCGAACTGAGGTATTAACCGATTTCAAAAATTTTTGCGCGGTTTTTCATCTTATTACATAAGACCACTTTTGCCATAGCTATCTTTTTGAATTTCGAAAAAAAGTTTTTTTCGCTCCATCCTAATATGCAACCTTTAGGGTCAGTAATTCACGCGGTTTTTGGAGTGTCACACAGGGAGTTCTTGTTCGATTCGGAATTTCTCTCTGAATACCATCATTAGGAACAACATTTAAACCCTTTGTGAAGTTTAGTAGTCCATATTTAAACGTTCTCCAAGTGATTCATAGAGGTCTAGGGTTGAACGGTTTTTGAGCTACCTTTTCGAAGGTAAGTGATTCTTTTTTTGTAATATTTAAAAAATATATATATATGTATCAACTAAGGATGAGATATAATGGATTTTAGACCATCTGAAAAATTATCCAGTTTCAGTTGGGGAGTATTAAGGGAGTATTAAGGGAGCCTACCTGCCTACCTAACTGATCCTTTTCTAACATTTTATTATTTTGAAAAACGAAATGTAATCTTTCGTAAGAATACGGGGGGGATTGAAAAATCTTATGTACCCTTACATAGGAGTAGGGGAGTCAAAAATTGCCAAAATTATCCTTACGTAATTTATGAATGGCCCCTAATGGCGACCATTTAGGGATTCACAGATGGCAAATGCGCATGCGCTTGACTTGATCTAGTTCAGTAAGCACAAACAAAAACTATTTTCAATCAAATGGTTCTATAGGCAACAACCAGACTGCTATGTTTAAGGGAAACGGTCAGAATGGTTAAGACAAACAAACCCCCTTCAAACAAACCGGGTATGTTTGTAGGTAGTAGATTATGCTATCAGGTAAGCAGTTATAAAAAACACCGATACCACAGATTAGCATAGGAAATTTCCCATTTTTATTATTTATTTTTCCTTTTAATTTTTTTGGGCATTTGAAAAGTACTTATTTTTTCTTTCTCTTTTTTATTCAACCCCTTTTTTACCCTAAGGATGGGGCACCTTCCGGAATGTCCCAATTTAATCCACTCATGTTTTGAATTAAGATTTGTTACCATTTGTGATAAATATTTCTGGAATACTCGTATATGGATGTTTAAGGTCCAAAATTTACATTTTAAAGTAAATATTATATATTGTTTATTGCTCTATCAAGAAAAAAAGACCCTAAGTAATGTGATTTTAAATTGACCGAGTTTAATCATAACAATATGTTCAGCTAAATACAAATTACATAAATTACAAGGACATAGCAAATTTTCGTTAAATTTAAATTATTTTTAACTGATTTGACTATCTAAGTACATTTAATGTCCATTTTTAGCACATCCCCAAAGTCTTTTCAGGCATGCTGATTTTCTGTGTATCCTTTCATAACCATAGGGCGTTTTTAACAATAAGAATCCGTTCTAAAGAACACCCTCTTTAGATCTTCATTCCTTGAAGTGGACAAAATCTATAAAAAAGGACAAATGATTTAGAATTATGTTACACTAGAATTTCTTTTTGACTAATAAGGAATTTATTTTATAAAGTGGATAGGTTAACCTTTGGACTAAAAATATATGTCGAGTTTATAATTTTAATACGCGTTTAATTAACCTAAAAATTAGTTCACAAATTAGCTCTCAACTATGCCAATTAGCCCCACACCCGAAGCTTCTTGGTATACCCTATGGGGTAAGTTAGAATTAGCTTATTTGTATATTAATGCTTCGATAAAACACAGCAGGTTTTAGAAGGAAATTTTTGTTTTGTATTTATTTTTTATTTCATATTATTATACCTTATTTTTGAAGGTTTCTTCTCATTTAACGTTTCTGAGAGAGACCATGTATCCCTTCTTGATATTTCCACATATATTTAAATTAAAATACTTAAAAACATTACGGGGTTCTATTTGTTTTTTTATTCCGTGGTCGCCATATCCTCTCTTCATCTACGCTTTCTATCCTTGATAAATGTGCTTGTTAAAGTAGCAGCATATCTTCTTTTAGCTACGGTTGATATTGATGTCTCTCTAATAGCTATGCTAACAGACCCTGAAGAAAACTGTGCCAACTAGCCCCAAGGTGATATCAAAAGCAAAATTGATTCGCCACAATTCCAAACATTTGAACTCCTTTTTCAAAAGCTGTCATTAGCAGTGCTTCAATTCAATTTACCAGTTCACCAGATAAAAAAAAACTAAAGTTAAAATAGTTTACTCATCAGTGAGAAAAACAATATAACTAAGGGATCTTTCCTTCCTAAAGCTTCGGATTAATTTTGGCGGTTATTGTTCTTCATACAATCTATCTACCATCGAAATTCCAGTGCTCTGGCTCCTTTGTGGAAAAAAATAAAAGGAAGAATTCCAAGTAGCTCCGAGTGCCAACTAACCCTGGTCTCCCCTATTGAATGCATTAATTTTTTATGTGAATTGATTTTACATTATGAATGTATTTAGGTATCAGTCTTAACAATTAAGTTTTCAGATGCGCTTTACTAAAACGTTCTCTTACCGTCTACTTTTTCATCTTCGGTGGTTGTTCCTACCGTCATGTAATAGATGTTTCCGCTCTCGGCGTCGAGGACGTTTTTCTCTGTGGCGGGAATCTTCTCAGGAAATTTGACCAGTGGCTCCATTACTGAATCAGAGAGGGACTTTTCGAAGGGGTCTGAAGAAAGAGAGGAATCTAAAATCATTCTATTCAAGGATTTTAAAAAAAAGTTTGTATAATTTTTAATTTTAGCGACTAAAATGTATAAGTTTTGAAAAAGTATCAGCGCATTGTTCAAATAAAATTTTTGCTTTTGGTTGGTTTATGATTTCTTTTAATCATAGCACATAACAACACATTTTAAATTAAGGTGCATATAATTTTGAAAATTATTAATTTTCATGTTTTAATTTATTAATGTTTCGGGATATTATTAATTAAAAACTTATATACGTATATTATTTTCCAAATATACGTAAAATCACCTGATGAAAATTCTAAAAGCATGTTTGAGTACAGTTTGCACTTTTAGATATTGCCGATTTTGAAGTATCAAAATGCTACATTTTCGTGTTTATAAAATTTATAAAAATTAAAATTGCATGCCTTTTAAAACCTTTGAGGATTGCATTTGAGACACCCTTTCCGATGTATTTCTGTGAGTCCATTTTAAATGTTTCTATGGGCAACGAATTGGGACTCACTATGTAAATTTGTATTTATCAAATTTTAAGCACCAAAGAATAATACAGGGTCGTTCAAAAAGTCCACCCAAACTCTGCACTGCCAAAAAATGCCAAAGAACTACTCCTAACGACGCATATTTTTTCCAAAAAACGTTAAGTCATATCCGATAAAAACTTAGCTATTTAATTCCACGGTACACGCTTTGCACCAGTGGATATTTTTAACATCTTGTTCTAGAAATATGATCAAAGAATTCAATCTTTTTCAGCGTAAACCGGATATATTTAATTACTTTTTCGGTCGAATTTTTTTCTAAATCTATGGATTGAAGAGATAAAGATCTATGGGCTTTCCACTTAATGAATATGGAGGAGGAGAGTTCGGGTGAACTTGTTCAAGCACTTGTATATTTTGTAGTATTATTTTCTATTGGGGTTTGTTTTATTTTAAAAATATGAATTAGTCGAAATTTTTTTTTTAATTTACGAAATAAAGAATAAATAAACTTACTCATTGAATTGTCTCTTCGTTTTACCTTTCGAAATAATATTTTTTTTCTTGCAGCAGGCTTTTTTACACCTCCTTTTATTATGTCTTCTCCACTGCGTTTCAGAAAAGATTTTTGATCCCCTAACGTAGATACATTTTTCTGATTATTCGAACTGATTTCTTCATTTTCCTCAGATGTTTCCATTTCACTCTGATATTTTTTTGAGCTAATTTTGTCCTGTTCCACGGAAGTTAAAACCTTTTTGGGTTTAGGTTTTTTTGGTTTAACTTTTGATTTGTGAACCTCTTTGAAAAATTTGCTTTCTTTCACTTTCTTTTTATCTTTATCCTCACCAATCGTTTCCTCTTCGTTCATAATTAACCAAGAGTTTGTTGTATCGAAAACAGTTCCATCGTATTCATCTTCAGTATCGGAAATTCTGTCGTCATTCTCTTTAATTTCTTCTTCTAAACTGCTTTTACCTTCTTTAGTTTGTTTTTCGTACTTAGTTTCTTTCAAAGCAGCTTTTTTATTTGCATTAATAAATTTATTATTATTTCGTAGGCTTCTAATTATTTCTTTTCCCAACAATTCATCTAATTTATTTGATGATTTTTTATACCTGGGAATGTTTCTAAAAGGTGCAACAATTGGGAATTGCTTTCCACTTTGTCCTAAGAATGAGTTTTGATTTTGCTCATTTCCATTCATATTTTGACCCATTGTCTCTTGATTTTCAATCTCGTCAAGTTCTTTTTCCCGATTTAGTAGTTGCAATCCAAGCTCAATCACTTCTCTATCATCTGAATCATCTTCAGTTAATTCACTATTCTGTGATGAAGGAATACTTGGAGATTCTACTTTTTTGTCCATATTGTTTTTCTGAAGAGAACTGTCTTCTTTGAAGAGCTTTTGAGTTGGGAATTTTTTACTAGGAGCAATCCTTGTTTCCTGTTTATAATTATTTTGGAAATTCCTCTGGTAGTTTGTATTAACCTCATTTACATTAGAAGTTTCTTCATTGACATTTCCCCCAAAACTTTCTGTTTCTTCAAGTGGTTCTGTTTTCTGAGGTATTTTCTTTGCATTTGAATCAGTTAATTTTAAATTATTTTTGGATGAAAATTTACGTTCGTCATCCTGCAATTGTTTTTCAGCGAGGGCTATCTTATACTCCGCTTTCTTCAGCATAGAATTCCTTGAAGCAATGATATCTCGTCCATCCGGAACTTCATTTATAGCACTTTTATTGAGCGGATTCCCTTTTCTTTTGTTCGCTTGAAACTGCCTTTGTTTGCTTGGACTCCAACGATTATCTTGTAAGGACGATTTCTTAAAGTTAGGCACTTCTTTAAAATCTTCCTTTCCGACGTAAGAATTTCCTTGGACTCCTTCCTTTCCGACGTCAGAATTTCCTTGGACTCCGTACGATGGATTTTGATCGAATTCATCATCTGGTTCCCTTGGCTTATTTTCTTCTAATTTTTGTGTTTCATTAAATGATGACTTGTACAAATTTTCAGTCGGACCTACTTTACTCTCCGTCAAGCTTTCTGATTCCATATCACTTTTGGCATACTCTGTTAATTCATTTTTAGGGTTTGGAGGAAAGCTACGTATTGTTTTGTCACCGTCTCGTTTATTTTGATCTTGGATGTCTATTTTAATATTATATGGAGGGTCAGAATTACTTGATTGGCTTCTTTTAATGAGAGGTTCAATTTTACGGGAAGGTACGTTATCAGAAATCTTTTTATATGGCTGAGAAAACTTTCCTTTAGTATTGGAAATTAACTTGGGTTTTTGTTTTCTATCTTTTTCCAGTTTTCCTTTACCGAATTTTATGGTTTCTTCATAGTCCTCCTCTTCATTATCGTACTCTTCATCGTCATCATCATATTCAATGTCCTCATCATCATAATTATATTCATGTACACGAGTTTTCGCTACCTTAGACTTGAAAGGTCCTTTGGGATAAGAAGTTTTAGGAGAATTAAACTTCGACTCGGACGTCGGATTACGAGGTGGTTCAGGATTTTGTGATGCCACGTCAGTGTTGGGAGCTATCATCGTTTGCTTGAATTTTTTATCGCCAAGCTTTTTGTTTAGCTTCAATTTAATATCGACCTGGTTTTTCGAATTCTTATTATTGTCATTATCATCAGTACTAGCGAATTTTCTTTCTTCTTTCTCATGGAAGAATGCTTCCTTAAGTAATTTTTTATCTGGTTTTCTTTCATTCTTCAAGCTAGAAGTTTGGTTGTACATATTTTTACGATTTTTCATGACTTTGTTGGTGTTCTTTTGAAATTTTTCTACTTGCTGAAATTCTTTTTCTTCATTCATCGGAGAAGGTTCTGAAGGCAACTCAGAGTTCTGGTTTTCAGAGATGTAAATGTTTTTAGAAGCGCTGAAAGATTTGTCAGTCTTATAGTCAGGGTCTGGCTTAGGATTAGAACGAACTCCACCTTTGTTATTTAACATTTGGTCAAAATTTCGATCCCCTAAGCTTTTTGAGTTCATAACTCCCGCATCCAGAGAGCCTTTCGATGGTTGATAATCATCAAGTTGATCTTCATCTTCTAAAGAGTTTCCCATCTCTGAATCACCTAAAGAGTTTTCATCTAATTGATTTCTTTCTCCTTTAATGTCATCATCTTGAGAGTAGTACATTCCCGCATTGGTATCTACTCCTCCCAAACTTACGTCATAATCGGAATTCGATTTCTTAGAGTCAGTTGCATGGGACCTCTCAGACAAAAGACGGTTTCGGACCTCATCCTCAACATTTTTTTCAGCCACGATGTAAGAAGGATCATTTTCATAAGCTTCACCATAATCATCCAGAAAGTCTCTTTTCTCGTCTTTTTTCAAATCGCTACTATCATACATGCTCTCCTCTTTTGGATGCATTTGAGTGTCATCTTGATAGATACTGGACTTCGACTCCATTCCATTGCTTTCAAATTCAGGGCTTTTATTTTCGTAATAACTTGAATAATCGGAATCTGAGGGATCCAATTTGGTTTCTTCATCCCTTGAACTCCGCTGATCTGAATCGAATCCTCGACCTATTGGCGACGAATTGGAAGTTTCGAGACTCGGATCAATATTTGAGGTTTTTATAAGATCGCTCTTTTTTTCATCTGTCTTCATTTCGTAATTAGACATGATTTTGGTTTTCTTTACTGGTGGTGGTGGTTTTATAACTTTATTATCATCGTCATCATTTAATTTTGATTTTCCTATATACTCTATTTTTTCATAAACTATTTTGTTCACATTCTCCGGAACATCGACTTTCTTCTCAGGTGGCTTTTTCATATTTATGAATGTTTTCTTTGTTTTGATGTCTTCCATATCACTTGATATTTTCTTCTCCATGGCGGAATTTTTTTTCTTTGAAATGCGTGACTCCTTTCTCTGCTTTTTTATTTCCGAAGAATCGTCACTTTCCGATTCTGCTCTATTATCTCTATATGCGCCATTCTGAAAGTTTTCAGGAGAATACATCTGATTATTTCCCAGGTGTTTTTTTACTATGGAGTGGCGAGGTTTTTCATAATTTCGATAGCTTCCATAATCTCCATAGTCAATATTTTCAGGACTCTTAAAATCGTTCAAAACAGGCTTGTCATAAGGATAAGGCGGATATCTGTTTAGAGGCCCAACCTGATCCGAGAATTCCTGTAATGGAGGGTTTCGTCTCTGCCAATACTCTAATCGATTCAATTCCTCTTGATCCTCTTGTTTAGCACTTTCCGTCTTAATATCAAATTTAAATTTGAGCGTTTCCTTCATTTCCTCTACTGTTTTATTGCCTTCCGTTTTGTAACCACTCGTTGTAACACCTTCAGGTGCACTTTCCATTTGGGTAAGAGAAAATTCAGAAGCATTTCCTTCAGCACCTTTCGACGTTCTAATCAGAAAACTTATACTCTCATTTTTATAAACTATCGTTTCATTGTTTGGAGATTCAATTCCGCAAAGATCATTTTGACAATTAATCATCGCTTTATTGTTTTTACTCGGGGCAGCATCAAACATATTCCTGGTGTCATTAATGAGGGTTTCAATACTTCCAGAAAGCTCTTGAATCAACCCACTGAAATTGGTCTTTGGCGATATAGAAATTTCGGAATAGTTAGTAGCACTTCCTTTCAACATAATAGTATCGATAGGGGCCTTTAAAGCTGGGTCATTCACTTCTGTTTTTTTTACCTCAAAGACCTCATTCTGGACATTTTTATTTTGAATATTCACTGGAGCATCATTTCTTTTCGAGTTGCGTTCAACGATGGGTAGTTTATAGCCAAAATATGGATTATTGTAAATATTTCCGTAATTGGGTTCAACGGCCAAGTTTTTAGGAGCCGAATCATAATCGAGTGGCATATTTTGAGGGTAAGAATTCATATTAAAACCAGGCTTGTTTTTCAAAGCTTGTTTTTCCTTCTGATTACTCATATTTTGTATATTATTCCCTGGAACACCTGAATTTTTCATGTTTCTGTCATAGCTGGATACTTTATTGACAAAAAATGGATTATTGTAAGAATTCACGAAACTGGGCTTGGAATCAAAGCCATTTTCAGGAGGAAAAAGATCCAAGTTTTTTGAAGCCGTATCATAATCAAGCGGCACATTTTGAGGGTAATTAGCATCTTTGTAAAAATTCGCTTTAAAGCCAGGTTTTCCATTTACTCCATTGATATATCCCGGCGAGTTGCCAGCATAGTAAGCATTTTTTATAATATTCCCATTTATCTCCTTCTGATTACTTGTATTTTGCATTCCCGCTTTCAAACTAAGTTTACTATTTACCCCATTGATATATCCAAGCGAGTTATCATTATAAAAAGGATTGTTTCTAAAATTTCCATCATTTCTATTCAAAATGTCAGGCTGGGTTTGTCTTGTTCGAATAGAGTATGCAAAATTATGAGAAAAGACAGGAGAATCATTTTCAGTATCAGCAGTCTTTAAAGGGTTTGATCTCCTGACTGGCATTAAATAGTATTCATTTCTATACATGCTTGGAAGTTTACGCTTCGTGAGAGAGGAGGAGAAAGGATTTAAAAACTTGCTTTTATCATATGCATCTTTTGATAGACTAGAAACGCTCCTCGAAGCTGAGTCTCCTATATCATTGAGCATTGTGCCAGCAGTATCCACCCCATAGTCAAAATTGGAATATTGAGGAACATTAAAATTTCGTTTTGAGAATCCATTCAGAGCTTTTCTATTGTTGTTTTGATCTCGACGAAAGTTTTGTCTGCTTTTTAAACTATCTGCATAACTAAAAGGATCAAGATTGGGGTCAATGCTGTCTCTCTTTTTTCCAGCAGAATGTTTAGGGTTCTCATAATTGGAGTTATACCGGCCTATTACTGGATCGGGATTCTTTTCGGTCGTAGGTGTTCGAGGATAACTTTCTTGACGAGAGGTAAAAGACTGATTTGAAAATTCCCTCTCAGTATTCAAAAGAGGGCTGGAGTCTGGATTTGATTTGTATATACCTTGATTATATGATTGGTTCAATGAAGGACTGCCTGCAACATCTTGCTGCTGTATAAGACTAATATTACCTTGTGAAAAATTAAAATTTTCATATGTGTTTTCTTTCATGTATATTTGAGGAACTTGATAATTTTGTCGTTCATATAAGACTCCATCGAATTCCTTGTTTTCCTTTTTTATATCATTAACATAAAAATTTTTGAAAGGATTCGGGATTTGATTTGAAGAAGGTTTTTTCAAGGAATAAGGATCTTCGTGGGTGTTCTTTGAGGATGGAAAGGATTGAATCTGATTTTGAGGTAATGGGAATTTACCATGTTTATATCCTAAAAAATAATATGACCGTATCACTTTTATGAATGAAAAACTCTTTATTTTTTACTCATTAAAAAACTTAAAAACTAACATTTATAAATTTAAATTTTAACATTACTAACATTTAAAATTTTTTTATTAAAACCTAACATTTAAATATTTATAAACCTTTTTTTACCAGAAGAACACAGTTATGATATAAGAAAAAATTAGAGTATTGAATGTTTTAAAAATCAGATGGAAGAGAGGAAAAAGACGTTCAATTCACGTTAAAATCATGCACTTAATCTTATGTTTTATTCATAAAAATAATGTGAAAGTTATTGCTCGCTGGAGACAATATTTCATATTTGGCCAATTGAGCACGCCAACATATATTTTAGATTGAATTATTTTCAGCGTAATTGACCAATGTTTCTAATCAACCAGTTTTTCCAATCAGAAATTTTAATATTTATTACAAAAATAATTCATAAAGGAATTGTTAATTTTCATTACAATATTATTCCGTCTTAGCAGAGATACAATTCGGTTAATCTAAAGTACGTAATTTAGCCCTCATATTAAAAAATTAATTTAAATTTTTTTAAAACCCGCATTTAAAAGCAGGGTAGGATTAATTTCATGATTAAAGCTAATTTTAAGTGAAATCTATAATTTTGTGATAAAAAACAGTACTTTAAAAATTTTCTGCTGAAAATTGCTCCAACTAAATCTATGAGATTATACTACATCTAGGTGGTTCAATGAACACTGGTTCCATGAGTTTTTCACAAACATTTTATTAAGTTTAGAGGTGCAACTAATGAAGCTCTAGGAATAGGGGAGAGAGGGGATACTTGAGCCACTTTTTATAGTTTATTTTTTTATATTTTTTAAATTAATACAGAAAAAGAAATATTGTTTTTGAAATTTTGATATTTCCCCCCAAAAATTAGGTATTACAATTATTTTTATTTGGACATTTTTTTTCTATGTTTAAAAACCATTTACATTTTACTTTACATTGTGGCTCAAGCATCCTGATGAGGGGGATACAATGAGCCATGATGGGAGGATGCTTGAAACAATTCTATATTTGGGTCCCGCCCATTGGAAATAAAAAAAAATAAATACGTTTACATGTTGCCAGTTTTGAAACGAAAAATTATCATAAAGTCGAGAAAATTGGAGTTACTCAAGTATTCCCTATGTTCAAATATCCCCACTCTCCCCTACAAAACGACTCGACAATTTTTTTACGCTATAAGTCATGAAAAGTACTTTAAGTAAAATGTTGAAAGCTAATTTTAGTTAGAGTAGCCGGTACTTTTCCGTCTCCAAAAACCAAGGAGGGTTGCAAAAAAATGCCGTCAATCACCATCACATTTAGTTATTTATCATCATGATAATACGTACGATTTAGCGATAATCCCCGCTCATAAGGTAATCCACAGAGAAGTTGCAGAACGTATAGTCTTTTCGTTTGGTGGGTCAAATTTATCCCATTTGAGGGCACCCTTCTTACTTAGCACCCTTCTTCTTTATACGTTAATTATAAGTACTAAGTTAAACTATAAAATTTTAAGTCTTATTTTATAACAAAAAATCAATTATATGTGTAATCTCTTACTCCAACTTTACCTAATCATAAGAATAAAGCAAAATAAACTTTTTAATCGTAAAAATATAATGCATAAGTAAAGTAGCTTTTATGTTTAGTATTTACGTATGATTTAAAAGATCTTACTTTGATAATCTGAATCTTTACTACTCTGCTCTGCTTTCCTAACTGGTGACGAAACAGCAACGGAGCAAACATGAAGACAGCATAAAAGGCATAAAACTGTTTCCACGGTGTTAAACATTGGCTACCTACATATCAAATAGAAGAGTTGGCTTAGGTAAACGGAAATAAAAAATATGTAATTAAAAATTGTAATCAATATAATTTAAAACAAAAAAAAAACATTATTTCTTATTATGCAAACTTTTAAAGATTAATTGAAAAAAACGTTGAATGAAATATTTAAAATATCCTTAAAGTAAATTTAGAAACGTGTAACATTATAAAACTATTGAAGATTAATTTTCATTACTTGCACCTTTGACCTGACTCTTTGAAACTTATTCACTTTTCAATTGAATTAAATCTATTTTTTTTCTTTAACTCTCTACTATAGAAGGTCTTTTGAAATATCAAACAAGTCTGCAAAATGTCTTATTAATAAAAACAAGAGTAAATTTTCTTACTTTTTTAACAGTGAACATTCCTTTTTATGCTTGTAAAATTTTACTTCATTGCACCATGCTATTACGCAATCTATGAAAGAAAAAATTTCTGAATAATCTTTATCTATCTATTAATATAAGCCATTTTAAAATTTAGGGAAAATGTTTATTTAAAATCCCTCAGATGTTGCCAAACTAAAGATGAATAAAAATCAAAATATAAATGAAACACTAGAAACATTTTTCGGAGTCTATTCACTATATCCTAGTCTAGTATCTAGTAAGCCGTGATCTTAATGGACTAACCGTCTGACATCACACGGAACCAACACGTGACCTACTGAGCTTGCCACAGATACTACACTAGTAGCGTTTGTAGTGAGATATGATGATAATGAGATATGATTTGATATTGAGAGTTTGTTTACCATCGACACGTGACTTTTTATAGTTTCTAACCAGATAGGCGGTTAGAGCAAAACCCTCTATATACAAAGCCTGACAACTACGTCACTGTGACGTCAAAGGTGGCGGAAAATCGCTAAATTTCCCATGTTAAGTCTATGGAGCATAAAAACTTACTTTCTTAACTCCTCGCGTTATGTATGCCTTCAAGGCTGATAATACTGTTCTGGAAACTCAAAATCTTTCGTTTAGAATCAAAATTTTGTCCCTTTTGTACAGTTTTTTTGTATTTTCATTCAGTTTTTTAGCCTTAGGACTAACATGGCTTTTAGTTCAGTTTGCAAATAATGAATGCATGTCATGTAGGTTTTTCTCACAATATTAAGTTTATCTAGGAAATTAAAAATAAATCACTAGTAAAATAAAAAGTAAAATCTATTAAAAATTAAAATAAATCATTAAATTTTCGAATTCTTCCAACAGTAAACAATTTATTTAATTACACTAAATTCTTTAATTTATTATAAGATTAAACTGATGAGAATCAAGCATTATATTTATTGTTGCAGGAAATGCACTAGTAGCACAAAGTTCTAGTTAATTCTTCTGATTTGTATTTTTGCATTTTTCTCAGATGGCATCACGTTTTTGTTTGTTGTTCCATCAATTTTGTTAAATTTAAAGACATTTTTGATACTTTATGCTTATTTCAGATTTCTACTTATTAAACTCTGGTTTGAATAGCGATAGCCATTAAAAATCAATATCACGGCGTATGTTTTTACATCGATACATTAATGTTAATAACAAAAACACGAATATTCCTTGTTCAGTGTTAAGTCAAAAAATATAAATCATGGCGTCGTTTTGCATGTGATGTCAAAGGTGGCGGAAAGTGTGACGTCACCCGTCCGAGTTGTGAGGCCATTATATAGAGGGTCTTGGTTAGAGTCCATAGAGCATTCGCACATGACGTCACTTAGAGGACAAAAACAACGTTGCTAAGGCCGTTGTTAGGGGCGGGAACTAGAAGCATCCAATAGAAGCATTCGCACATGATGTCACTGGCGAGCAAAAACAACGTTGCTAAGGCCGTTGTTAGGCCGAGTCATGTGATTGAAAATGCTCTATTAAGCCCAATGGACTCTAACCGCCTATCTGGTTCGAGACTTCACGGAACCAACACGTGACCTACAACTGAGCTTGCGATTGGTTACCACAGATACTACACTAGTAGATCTACTAGTGTAGTATCTGTGGTAACCAATCGCAAGCTCAGTAGGTCACGTGTTGGTTCCGTGTGACGTCAGACGGTTAGAGTCCATTCCCATGGGTTGCGTTTTTTGAAAATACGCAAGCGAATTTACTCGTCGCGAATTTTGAAGGATCTTTTTCCCTAGCTTTTTTGCCCGCTTTGTTTCTGATTACGCTCACTAGAGGTCACTGACTTTTGCCTACTATCGTATTGGCGCCAAAACTTACAGCAACTTTAAACAACTTTATTAAGTTTTATAAGCATGCATTTTTCATAAAATTAGTAGCATCCATTAAAATTAAATCAATTTAAAGCATCACTGCTAAAATTTTAAAATTTATTCATAAATAAGACATCGAGAAGCTCCGGGGTGGAAATATAGTTTCATATACATAAGCTAAGCTGTTGAAAAAAAATGAAAGAAGTTATTTCAAGCTGGTTTAAGAACATTAAATAAAAATAATTTTCCCACTGAAAATTTTCAGGAAGAACATCAATATAGTTTCTGATTGCACATGCCGATCGATTCTTTTTTATTCTCTCACATGTTCTGATGAAAATATTAGCTTCACAGTATATATCCAAATCATGATTAAAATGTAGTACTACTTCTAATTGGGGCTGTTTCTGATTTGGATAATAGCAGAAAAAGACAATTTACTAAGAAAATTACAAAAATATGCAGAATAGAGACGGCATGGGAAGAAATAGTTATACCAATGAGCTATCAAGTATTAATTTAAATGACTATTATGGTTCTACATAAGTTTTATTTGTATATTTTGTACATCTGTATGGAGTCTAACAATTCAGAAAAGCATAATGAAAAATTATTTCGAACTACAGTTCTCTTTACGAATTTGAATATACCATTTTAAGACATTTAACTCACCGCTTGTCTCCTGAATTCCTGCCTACTTCCCATGCCGTCTATTTTTTTTTAAATATTCCTGCAATCTAGAAGCCGCTCATTCTAACAAAGAGGCTTCTTTTATAATTTTATTAACTTTGTGAGTAGTTAAACTCGTCTTAATTAGTTCACGTTTTAGGATGCACAATTTAAATTCGGTGATATAGACGATTATGATCTGCTTTGAACCATCAAAATAAAATGGATGCTGTTTTGTTTTATAAGGGCTTTCTTATTGGTTGGAGGAAATCATGTGACTAAAACCGCAAGCGAATTTCCCAAATTTCTTAAATTAAATCTAAGAAAAAAGTCGTGCGAATTTTGAGCGCTGCGTTTTTTCTTCTGGGCCTATGATTGGACTCTTTATGACATGTGATCATGTGAATCTAGTTTTAAAAGAAAGGATTGCTCTTCCTCAGAAAATGTAGGGAAAGTAGGGAAGCGTTTTTCGCCGACGTATTTTAATACGCAACCCATGGGAATGGACTCTAACCGTCTGACGTCACACGGAACCAACACGTGACCTACTGAGCTTGCAATTGGTTACCACAGATACTACACTAGTAGCGTTTGTAGTGAGATATGATGATAATGAGATATGATTTGATATTGAGAGTTTGTTTACCACCGACACGTGACTTTTTATAGTCTCGAACCAGATAGGCGGTTAGAGTCCATAGTAGGGCTTTACTGGCAAAGTGTGGTCCGCTCACTGACCTAGGTTTTTTATTAAATGCAATACCGGGTTGGTGAATGTATTGTTCAATTAAGGCACACGCCGGCTTTGCTTGAATCAAGAAACCTGAATTTCTTTTTTATATTTTAATGTAAACCAAAGCTATGTAAACATAACAAAAGTTTCCTTTTTTAGTAAGCTTTCTTCACTAAAACCATGAGTAGTTTTTCATATTTTAAATCTTTGTACGGAAGTGTTTTAAATTTCAATAACGAATATAAAAATGGATACTATGTACATAATGTTTTTCCTCATCCTATTGAGGTTTCAAAAAAATCCAAATTGTATTTCGTTCCTAAGTCATGCAAATTAGAATATTTAAACGAAAAAACAAATAAGAAGATATTTCCTTTAATCTTATCACTTGCAGATGATATTAAAAAGTTTCAAGAAAAATCTGTGAAAATTGATCGCTGTAATTCAAGTAACAGCTATGATGCTTATAACTCTTTAGATAACTTTCACATTCAGACGCTTAAAGTTCCTCACAAGTGTAAACCACTTTATTCAACTATGAGAAATAAGAGCAATTCAGTTTTATATGGAAACAGAAGTAGTCAAGAAGAATTGAAGTCTTTATTTGAGACTCGTGATTCCTTTTTTCTGAGCCATCTTATGAACAGTTTTCAGTACTACTTTATAATTCCGTTTGTCATTAACTCCCATATTTGTGCCTAAGGAGAAATCGAATCCTCTCAAATCTCTGAATTCCTCGATTTTAGACAGCGGATGTCTTATTGAGGATGAAATCTACGAGAACTTCCAGCTAGCAAAAGACAGAAACTCGTCGGATTCGGAAAGTTCTCAATTTAAAAATCCAGTTTTAAAGATGAAAGGTGATGCAGAACCAGAATTGAATCACAGCGAAAGCAATGATTTTAAATCAATGGAATTTGACACCGACCAGAAGACATATTTTCCAGATGAAGATTTTGCCCACGTTCTTTTTCAAGAAAAAGTGAACGGTTTAAGAGAGGGCGAAATATTCAAATGGAATAAAAGTTCTTTTAGTATCCAAAATGGAAGTGAATGTAAAGGTTCAATTGACTGTTTTCGAAAAGTTTGCAAGGATACTATACTCCAAAGCGTCAGGAGTTTTCTGGGTTTTTCTAAGAAAAGAAGTAGCAAATCAACGAATGAGAATTAAACTGGTTAAACTGACGATCAACTGGAAATAAAGGATAAATATTTTTTTTCTTTCTGTTTGAGATACCTGAATTTAGGTAAATTATCAAACGCAGAACTTTGAATTATTTAGGTATATTTTACTGTGTTTTACTCTTGTAATACACAATTTTGTTATCTGTACCGTTAAAAAATTGACAAAATATTTGGGGGAAAGTGGAGTAGTAGGGTGGGAGAGTTTTTACAATTTTTTTTTTTAAATTAAGTTTTGCTAGCACAAATTTGAAACTTTCAGAATAACATTTGAGACGTTTATTAAATATATAGTAGGTGACAGTGTTATTAAAACTTAATGGGACAGAATTAAAATTCACAATTAATTTCATTTTTAAAAATTGTTGAAGGTGTCCCACTCTACTCCAATTCCCCCAAAATATCGCCCAATTTTTATAGCTGTCATAAAAAAAATGTATTTTAATAAATTAATTTGCAATTTTGGACAATATTTCTTTGTTAGCAGTCAATATATGCGATTTTAACGGGACAGGTAACGGAATTGTACACAAAAACTTATTAGTATCTCAGTAATCAGATTTTCTGTTTTACAATTTATCGGCCAACCTGCGCAAGGCAATTTTCTTAATTGATGATAGATATTTTTTTAAAGATTAAAATTTTCTCCTTTTCTTGATAAATTGTTAAATGGCCCCCAAACGGTGACATTTTTGCTCGTCTTCTCAAATTTCATCATGAAGCAAATTAAAAATATCTGAAACAGAAATTCACAGCTTATGTAACTTTTAAGATAGGTAAATTCTAAATCCATGTTTGTTTCCTTTACTCCCAGCAGAATGTGATTCCTACATGCGAATTCAATCGGACTTGGCTGAATTTCCTTGTAGTAGCGGAATAATAAAAGGATGGGCTTCTTTTTCAAAGAAGATATACTACGATTAAATAATTATTACACCTATAGTTTTTTTTAATAATGTAACATAAAAAGTAAAGAGATATCTCTTAAATTTAAAATAAATTAAAAAGCGCTCTAAATCAATGGTAATGTTTTAAGCGGAACCTGTAAGCCTTACAGAAACAAAAATTAAGAATCTCGAATACGTTATTTATCAATTATCAAACACCAAAACCTGATTTCTCGGAGGAGGGCATTCCGGACACTCGCCCAAGGCCCCCATTTCAAAGGAGCCCCCTACGATTTAAAAAGGTAAAAAATGCGAAAGAGTGTAAATTAAATTTATTAATTAATGATTTTAATAAATTTATTAATTAATGAAAAGCTATCAAATAAACAGTGTTTACACTTGGAATAAAGATGATTGATTTTGTTATTTTGTCAATTATATTCAGTTTTATTTTAAGAGATGTCGGGCCATCTTTTTCCCTGGGCCCCCAAACTTTTATCCCTGTCAAATACTGGAGGCTTTATCCTGACCCCACTTAAATTGACTTTAATGTAAATAACATTCATTCTACTGAAAAATTCCTTTGGATATCGCAAGATAGCAGCACGCCCCCCAGCGCAGGAGAATATAGAAACATTTTTTTTGTCTAGTCTATGATAAAGGCCACATTTTGTCTGGGCGTTTTTTTCACTTAAAACTGAATGTGTATATGAAATAGTGTAGGTATAATTCTTTTTAAATACGTACCATATTTTTTCTATCTAATTCATTGAAATTTCACTTTATTATTTAAGCTTAAGCAAATGCCAACAACCTTAATAAACATATAATGAGCTATGATTGAAAGGGAGAGCTGAAAAGGCACTCAAACATTATATCACACTTCAAAACCAATTTTAATCGTAAAACGTAGTTAAAGTAGATTTTCCTGATGTCTCACTCTGACTAGGTGTCTAGGACTGGCATTCATTTCATGATTTATTTCCAGATGGCAGCACGACTGCAAAATTTAATTTTTGGGTGGGTGCGCAGTAAGAAAAACAACATCCATCAGGAATATTAGTTTCTCTCAAATACACTACACAACCCTTTAACCCCCTCTCTTTTTTCCCCTCTTTTCATCCTTTCTATGCTCTTGAACATCCACATCCCTTTGCCAATCAGCATCCCTTTGCTCTTGAGCACCCATGCTCTTCAGTACCACTTTGATTTTGATTATATTTTGCTCTTTGGCATCCCTTTCCTCTTACGTCTCTTTCTGCTCTTATTTAAATATTTGCCCTTATCATTTACCCTTGATCTTCAGCATCCCTCTTCTCTAGAGCCTTTTTCGGATCTTCAGCTTCCTTTTCTCGAGCTTCTCTTTGCTCTGACATCTTTTCAATTTTTTTTAACCATATTTTGCTCTTTAGCCTTTCCCTGCTCTTCAACACCTCTTTGCCCTTCAGTATAAGTTTGCTCTTGAAATTCTTTCGACTCTTCATCATCCTTTTACTCAGATCATTTGACCTTGAGGAATTTTAATTCACTTTTATTAATACCCATGCATGGCTGTTTCAATAAGTAAATTTTTCTTGGTGACACATATAATTTTTTAGAAGAGTAACACTTCACATCTCTTCGCAGACCATTTTCATCGATCTCAAGAATGACTAGTTGAGAACCACTTCTTTAACCCTGTCAATCTTAGATCACCCGAGATTGCCCTTGACTCCTATGGAAAGTTTTGGGGAGTTAGATCTAAAATTAGTGAAATTTGTTTATTGTTGAAATAATTTAAAAGTTCAAGATAAAATTTTGGGTTTAAAAGTCTTGGAGAGTTTTTTTGCCTGTATTAGATCGAAAATTTTGTTTTCCATACATGAATTAATAAAAAAAATTCTGTAAAAAATTTACCTTCTTATAGTTAGTCTTAAATTGAGTTATGAGTAAGTCATACTCTATTTTTTTAGCTTTTTCTCAAAGAAACAACTTAGTGGTTGAAAATATGTTCCTAACGGAATTATTTATTGAAATGTATCAAATTTTGGTCTGACCTGTTGGAATTATATACTGCACAGGCGTATATTATATACCGCACATCCTTTTATACTATTTATAAATTTTGATTTTTAAGGTAAGTCAACACTCCACTTATACGCATACTTTAATTAGATCCAACCCCCTTCTTTTAGTCTGCTTCGGGCGATGTCTCATTTCGTTTCAATGGGTGCACTTTCATGTTTGCGAATCCCGAGTTTGATTGAATTTGTGCCTCTTGTGAGAGATCCGATTGTAGCATTAATGTATATGTATACCGGGACTCGTAATCATATGTAAATTAATAATGGACTTTGGACTAGGAGCACTAGGAAACATGGTGGGTGAACTGAGAACATTGATTTTAATGGGGAAGAGTTAAGTATTCAGCTAAATAAAGGCTTAGAATCCTGTAATGTACAAAAACAGTATTTTTTAAAATACTCAATTGGATGTACTAATTATTTGAGCTGAAATAAAAATTCAAGTTAATTTAAGAAAAATCATTAATTGTTCTTCTACTGTTTTTAAGTTTTAAAAATTGTTATTTGATTGAGTGACATTTCCTCCAAGAAATGTAAACTAGATTCGGTGAAGGTTTGTTCGTTGACCAAGAAGTTCCGGGAAAATATTGTGCGTTTATGGGGGGATCTGTCAAAAGAGGAGAGAGGTGTATACTTATTTAAATCTACAATTCACAGGGAATCTCAATACGTATTTATAAGTATGATGCATAAATACGTACGAATTTGTGCTGCATAATTGTCAGTCAGTTACCATGTTGTGAATGTTTTAAAAATAAATGAAAATATATTTAAAAATTTAATTACGCCATTATATTTAGCGAACAAGAAAAAAATAAACTGGGCGGAAAATATTTTTTAAAAATTTATTTTAGGGAAATGAATTACAAAATACTAATGGTTTTACTTTAAAAAATGTCAGTCAGTTACCCGTGGGATTGTCCAACAGGTTCTCTTAATCCAATATGGCGATCAAAAAATTCAAAATGTCCGTTTTCATCCGGTGGCTCCCCTTCTGAAATTATTTTTTATGGTATCAAAAACATATTGTATAAGTTTGGCATTTTTTCAGCAAGTATTTTTCATATATATATATTTTTTTGAGATTTCAAAAAGTCATACTTGTTTTTTCCAAAAAACATAATTCGATATTTTGTTTATGATTATATGTTCAATCAATCTTGAGGTACAACAAAAAGTCCTTAAATCCAAGATGGCACTCATAAAATACAAAATGGTGGCTATTTCATATGGATCCCCATCTAAAATATTTTCGTTATTATGACCTACGAATTATTTGCCGAATGTGTAAATATTAGGTTTTTTATTTTTTTGGATCAACAGACCATATTATTTATTTTTACTATGTTTATAGTGAGTTATCTTTATGTTTTATTGTGAGATCTTTGTGTGTTTTATTGAGATTTGTATGTAAATTGTGCACTAATGTCATACACGACAACAACAACAACAACCAAGATTCTTTTAAATTGATTTAACTTTTAGAGGAAAATGCATATAGAAATATCCCCTATATATACAAGTATTGATACTATACCTTAATTAGTGTACGAATCTGTCCACATCTCTAACGAAGAACTAAGTAATTTACAAATCTTCAACTGCTTTAAACACGTGTTAAATTCCGAATTTCTAACTTCAAAAGGTTTGGCATTAAATAAGTTATTACTTTAAAAGTTCATTAGAAGTAGCTGCAGAATGTAGGATGATTGAAACAAACATTATTTAAATAAGGCATTATATATGTAAATGGTGTAAGAGACTTAAATTACTCGGAAAAGATATTTCTTAAATCCTCAAAATTTCTCTCCCATAAATGCAAAAACAAAATAGTATATCTTTAAAAAGTGCCCATTTCTAACTCAATGTTGCTCCCTGATGAATTTTTAAACGGAAGAATTATCCGTTCGTTAGAGTGGAGAAACATCTAAAATAGGTAATATGTTGTGTTATGAATTGTTATTTAATTTGAGACATATCGAAAACATGTCTCACTTAAAACGATCATGCATTTAATTTGACCGTCACTTCCACACAATTCCTGAAACCCTGGGGGAATTGGTAATGGATGGTTCTGTCCTTGTGGATTCAACCTGTCTCCGAGGCAAGACTCGACGTGACATATCCCCTAAGTTTAATCACGTTAATGCCCAGACGGTTATTAGGTTTGTTTTGCAAAGCTTCAGAAAGGCGGACAGTAAAAGGGAGATGATGCTTTGTTTTGGAACCCTCCCGGGCATGAAGAAATGTCAAGAATTTAATTAGTGGCTGCTGAACTTGGTCGAAACACATTTTCCAACTCTTGCACGAGAACAGCGTGTTTATTTGTGAACTTCGATTATTGCCTAAGTTGGTTTCTGTTTGAGTTTTCTCCGCGTTGTTGCCCCGGCATTGTTTGAGTTTGTGTAAATTTGTATTTACTGCGCTCATGAATTAAGGATGGCAAAAACTGAAAGAGTTTGTTTGGAAATTAGTTCAGTTTCAGTTGAATACACAGATGACAGTTTGACATATAAGCTGAGTAGTATTTATTCATTTATTGATATAATAGAACAACTTTTTAATGTGGAAAAGGGAGAGAAAAATTCCTTAGTTTTGGTCCAATTATTAACTTTATGAAAATGATTTCAAAAAAGTAGATTACATGATAACACTGTATCTCTTTCTTCTTTTGAAATTCCTTCTTAGAAACTAAATGGTAAGAGGTAAAAATTAAACATGATTTACTGAAATAAAATGTACGAATATTTTTTAACCAAATGAAGTAATCAGTTGCATATATTCAATCCTCGTGTAGGCTAGGCAGCCTTAACCTTTTGAAAATAGAAAACTAATCACTTTGAATCTTTAGAAATTGCCATGTTTGATCTTCGTATAACCATGGAAACCGGATTTTCTAACTTTCATATAAATAAAAGTCATTCGGGTCGGTTAAATTAATTTCAATGTTCGGATGAATGGCTGAAGGGCATGTAATATATTTTACATAAAGATGGATTAAAATTTTTTGTTTGAATTTATGTAGCATACGAGAAGCAAATTATATTAAGACGAATAAGCAAGGTTCTTAAAGGAAGAATAAGTTTAAATAAATGCAACTTCTTGTTCTTTCGAATAGGAATGAAATGTTCGAAAACATTTTCTTTAAAAATTGTTTGGATGTATTTGAATTATATTTTACATTTTGTAAGGATCACACAATTTGAAATGAGAGATGTATCGTATCCAGTTTGTAAATAAGATATTTTCATGTTATATTTATATTAATTAATGGTTAAAAACATCTGAATCAATGCTTGTGAATGTGACTTCTACTTAATTTGCTTTTACTATTTAAAAAAAAATATTGGAGGAACTAAACATATACTAAGCATAGTTACGTAATTAACATTCATATTTCTATTGCAGTTTTTCTATATCCTGAATTTAAAGAACTCATAAACAGTTATAACTTTTATGAAATAAGTTTTATTCTAAATATTTAAAATTATAGACAATTTTTCCAAACTTGTATCTTATTAATTAATTTTGAAAGCGTGTATAAAAATAAACACTACTTCCAAATAAAACAAAGTTGGAAGCTTGTATTTAATGAATTAATTAAATAATTATTTTTTTTAGTTGAGGGTTAAAGGACTGATCAGCGTGACAAATTATGCAGAAAAAGTAGTAGGTATTTTTTTTCCATTGAAATTTTCCATTGATATAATGCAGTTTTTGTTTTTAAGATAAATAAAAATGAATTTGAATTAAATGTCAAAGAAACCTCAAATAACTCCGGAGAAGTTTTAAATTTTGTGTGACATACTTTTTGTATGGAATAATTTAATTATGAATATCTCAGTGAAAATTAATGATTATGTAATTCATTTCTTTGTTATTTTTTCATGCTATTGCACTGATTTTCTGACTTATTTTTATTTCTATGATTTTTTTCTCAACTACCTCACTTTGATACCAAAATATCTGTTAGCCATCTCACAATGGATTTCATAAGTATAATTTTTAAGCCATAGATAATTAACATTACTTCTATGACGAATGGATTCTGAAACATCTATGGACCATCCTGTACCTAAAATGATAGAAAAAGTGCAGTTTTGGTTGTATTGGTAATAACTTATGCCAATTCCTCAGTTAAAAATAAATCTTAAAGGGTCCAAAACATAGTAGCTTAAAAAACTTTAGTTTTTTTTCGAAAAACCTCTATTATTACCACTGATACCCTATATATAATATATATAATATATAATATAGTTAGATTGCACAACAGTTATTATGACTCTGTAAACCTGCAAAACAACAACTGCGCTTCAGCAAACATAGCTTCATACTTAATGACGTGAACACAAAGAACGCATTGATTAACTCGGGATTAAATCTTAAAGAGGATTGCGATTCCAATTTTGGTGAAAAGATGTATACAGAACAGAATAATCAACATTCTCCATTAGCGGTGTATGAGAAGAGATTAAATTTGCATTTTCTTAGAAATTAGTCTCTCGAACAAGATAACACTCTTTAAACAAAGTTAGGAAGAGTGTCTCGTTTTCGGTGAGAAGACTTTCTTTTTCAAATGGGAAAGTTACATTTTGAAGCCCTCTGTCTCAGTTCAACTAAACTACTCTAATTCTTTATAATCATATTAGTATATTCCCTTAACTTTTATTTCTATAAGAATTACGTGGTGATAAATCAATAATATTAATTCACTATAAGGAATCTATATGGCTGTAAAATTTATACTTAAAATTTTAATGACGTCTTCAATATAGAGACAACCGACAGTGTTGTAAATTTTATTCAAAGTAACTTGGTAGCTTAAATAGCTAAAGTACTAAATTAAGTTAATCATAACTTAATTAGAGCTTCAAAAATTACCTATAAAAAGAAAAAGAATACGATGCAGATAAAAAAAAAATTAAAGGTCGAGAAAGGGGTTAAGAATTTTCAAAACTCTTCTCTACATAAATTTATTGATGCTTCTCTTTTAGTAGTTATTTTTTAATAAAATGTATTTTAACAATATAATTTTAACGAAGCGCATATCTAAATATTTTTTTTAATAAAACTAATATAAACAGAAAAATAGCGTTTACGAACATAATCTTTTGAGCGTAAGGCACTCCCATGAATAACTTATTTGATAATTTTGTGACAGTTATATATTCATTGGACTAGCCTTATTTTTCGTAATAGGTAAGGCCCTCTTTGGCGATTGTTTTATAGAGTGTTTTCAGGTGACGTCACAACCGGTTATTTTCTTTTAACTGTGTACCTTCTGTAGGGCTTTTAACTGTTGCTAAGGCCTTTGTTTATCTGTTGCTAAGGCGGTTTTTAGGTATGGGATCACGTGATTGCAAATGCTCCAATAGAAGAATTCCACGGCTAGTCATTTTCTGTAACTGTTAACCTCTGTAGGGCAAAAAACTGTAACATCTTCTGTTGCTAAGGCCGTTGTTAGGTCCGAGTCATGTGATTGAAAATGCTCTATGGGGAGTTAAAACAAAACGATATTTTAATAGCGATAGCCAGATACTTTAATATCATATCAAAACCGCTAGCACTAAGATTGATAAGTTACAATAAAACTATATTGGTACAAATTTTTCTCTTTATTAAAAGTCAGTTTATAAAATTTTTAGCTCAATAACTACAAAACTTTAAAGCATCATTACTTCACTGAATCTTCAGGAACAATTTAGTAGCATAAACAAGCATGTCGGGGTACTATTTCATATTTAGTCAGCCGAAAGCACATCAAAGGGGGCAAAACCAGAACAAACCAATAACGCGTATTGGCTTCCTTGCCGCTAAGAATATCCCCTCAAAGAACATCTGGGAAACGTACCGGAGGAAAATACAAAACAAACAAGGGGAGATGATAACAGGGAAGAAAACGGGAAAACTTCAACCGGTATTTTCTCAATACGTCCGCCTCTGAAATGCATTAAAGCTCCAATATCAGTCGGCAGCAAAACAATAAAGAGATCGAAGAAGCAGCTGTAGCGGATCAATGCTGTAGCGATATCGGCTCAGATCTGTCGGTGTGCCAAGCTTAAGTTTGTAGTTTATTTGCAGCAGGGATATTGGAGTTCCCACCTGCAAAATTCATGCAGACAGAGTTACGAGGTTATACCTCAGGAGGTGGTAACACAGATCAGACCCTTGTTATGTGGAGTGAATAGAAGATGCTTTACGTAAAAGAGATAATTGGGATATGTGTCTATATATATTTTGTTGAAAAGCAAGTGATAAATCAATGAGGTTTGTCACACCGCTGGGTACCGGAAAGAGAAATTTTAGAATTTAGGTACTGTCAAACCCTGCAGTAAGGAACATGGTACAGATAAACATTTCGATTAACATGGATCTTTTCACCAGTTCCGATCGAAGTACATCAGACAATATATTATTATTGATTATGAAGAACCCTGCGGTGAAAGTGAAATAATGTTATTTGATCTCATGGCAGTTTACTATAACGCAGCGTTAGAAATCGGGGGAAAAAACACTGGTCCTGCGGACCAGTGCTTTGCCAATCTTACTGGTCCGACAAATTAAAAAGGACCGTTTTAAATATTATTATAAATTAACTATTGCACTGAATGTGAGTACCCAAATAGTAATGTTAAAAATCAATACATATTTAATAATAGTTTTTATTTTCACCGGGGGCTCCCTTATCCCATATATCACCAATTTCGGGTTCTGTCAAAAATATGTACTAGCTTCACCAAATGCAATCATCAAACGCACTTAAAATACCGCTATCACTGAAAAAATCGTCCAAATGATTTCGAGGAATCACTGGTCCGGCGGACTAGTGATTTTCTGATTCCACTATTCCGAGCCGTTTTTTTAGTTGTCCCGGACCAGCAAAACACCCCAATTTCGAACGCTGCTATAACGGGATTCAACTGTATTGGACTTAATATGCTGCTCGTTTCTAATTTTTGGAAGATATAATCAAATCAAATCAAATTTTTTACAACAACAAGACACATAAGAATACAGGTAAACCACATGGTCAATAAAAATAAAGAATTCAGAGAAAAAATAATAATAAACATTGATCATATTTATCTATCCCAAAGGAGCAACTGCTCGTCCATGGGTAAATGACATATCTGGAATCAAAATCAGATCAAAAACAGTGAAAGAATTGGAGAAAAATTTATATTTTTACATAAGTTGAAAGAAAAAAAAAATATAAAATAAAATAAAACGAGAATGGCTTAGCTGGCAACTATATTTATATATTATAGAAAGAATGAGAGAACAACATAGATTGAATGTAAATTTGACAAATTTAGAGTTTCAATATTATCTTGGTCAAGAATAAAAGCAATACAAAGTTTTTTAAGTAATCTGATATTAGATTCTGTTTGAATTTGGCTTGGTAATTTGTTAAATAAAATAACCGAAAGATATTGAAAATGTTTTTATATATTTCTTTACGAGGGGTAAACACTAAGAAATAATTTTGACTGCAAAGATTGTATGAAGTGTTAGAGTTTATAGTTGCATGATGGGATTTTTTTTTAAAAGAGTAGACTATTTATATAAATAACTGACGCACATTTAAAAGATGATTATTCTCAGGAAAATAACGTAAAAATTTCTTTTGTAAGTTAATTAGTGGTAAAACGTTGGAGGTGTAGTCTCCACCCCAGATTATTATACCGTATTGTACTCGAGATTGAACCCAAGCAAAACAAGCAAAATTCAATTTTAGAAGTAAATCAGAATCAAAAAAATTTTTAGGTGGTAGAATTTGAATAGAATATATCTTAATTTGCTACGGATTGAGTTAATATGATCTTTAAATTTCCAGTTTTTATTAAATAAAATACATAAATATTTTCGATGGGGTGTATTTAAGGAGATGATTATCACAAGATTTTATTTTACAATCACAAAAGTATAATTTAAGCTTAGTATCATCATTAGATCTTAAAGAAAACGTAATGTAACTCGTTTTGTTTATTAACCTTTAACTCATTGCTTGAAAACCAATTAAAAATTAATTCCAAATCTTGATTTATCATGTTTTCTAACAGATTGTATGAAGGAGCTGAATACAAAATTATTGTATCATCCGCGAAAGTTATTACTTACGAGATTCAATTTAAAAAATTTTAGTAATTATAAGTTTAATATAATGTTTGTTGCAGATTCGGGGAGATATGATTTCGATATTTTAATGTTTTAGAAGAAAACTTATTCATTCTCAATATTTTTAAGTATACCCTGCCTGAAAGTAATAGGTTTTGTATTCAAAAAGTAAAAAACTTGACATTTCTAGTTCATTAAGTTGTGCTCTGTAGAGTTATTCCCATTATCTTAAATTTTTTCTCCGATTTTCAGGCAAATTTTTCCTTATAAAAGAAATTAATAATAAAATTGTTTATGATGAAAGGTATGTTAAATTATCAAGTGAAAATAAATTATTATTAAAATCAACGAATTGTAATAATAATTTTACAATTAGTTGGGATTCTTAACTCCACAAGCATTTCTTTTAAGTATGTAATCACATTATGGACAGAAAGAATCCCTATGTCCTACATTTTTAAAGAAAGTGGTTTTATCATAGATTTCTTTGTATATTTATAGCCATAGCATGGTTAACATATTTTAACTCTAACCAGTTTCACGAAATTTATAAGGGGTAAACGTTAAATATCACAAATAATAATATCATAATAACCACAGATATTTGCTCTTAACTGCATGATGCATAATCAGCGTATTTTTCTTTAACTTAATAGATATTCTTTTTCCCGATACATTCCCTTCGGAGCACCTCCTCTAAATAAGTGGTATATAATTTCTATGATCACATTTTTTGCACGCCAGTGCTCGGAGCTAAAAAAAACAACTTGTTGATAATGATGGATAAAAAACAACCCCGCTTGAAAATTATTCTTTTTTTTTTAAAACAGGTAGCGCTTTAGAAAAGCTGAATGGAATTTTTTCAAAGAGGTTAATCCGAACTGCTTTTAATTTATCCCTATTGTCTCTTCGGTTTAGAGCTTAATTTATTACAACTTAGAGAAATTTAATAGGATTAGACGTTGAAAAAACGTTAGCAAATCGATATTTTTTTAGTGAGAGTACATTTTGTTTTTCTTGTCTATTTTGTTGGTAAAGAAGTGTATACAATTAGGTCCTGGTTTAATGGTTTTATCAAAATCTTTTTTAAAGATTATATATTGTTAGAAATGTGAAAATTTATTTTAAAAATATATTAAGTAGTTCAATTTAAACAGTTTATTATATTATTAGAAATCAGTTTACCAATTTTTTTTCTATAAGGATAGAAATTAATATGGAATAAACGATATTCATTTATAAATATATTGAAAAAATATTTATAAGAAAACTGTAAAGGCTCTCTGTAAAGAAATCCTGGCACTTCCCTTAAAAATTTAGGGCAGATGGGTTGACCTTTTTTTTTAAATAATATTCCTGAAAAATAATAGAAACGTTATGGTAACATATTTCAAGCGTTCCTAAAATACCTGGAACTGGTATTCTCACAATTTGCACAATAACTCAAGCTGCATCCGAATGGTCCCAACTACCCTCTATTATTTTATATAACCTATAATGATACATTTACACTCCTGGCCACCAGTCTTCAGATACCCATAACCACGTAGGGGGAGGTGCCTAGTGTGGGTAAAAACGCCTTTTTTTTTTTCTTTTTTGAAATCTCTTTACGTGTTGTACGGAGTAGTTGTCTCCAATACGTGTAAAAAATGTCAGCTCGATACTACGGCAATTCCTTTTGCTTACACATTACGCCCCAAGTTTGGAAAAACATTATTTTTAAAGTTCGAAATCCACTTGTGGCTACCAAGAATATTGGTTCAATTAATTAATAACGTTGAATTAAAAATTAGATAAAAGGGTTTTT